>CM055273.1:10678970-10697230 GCA_029237695.1 Conchocele bisecta
TTGCACATGCTAGCACATGCACAGGTGAATAGTCTGTATAAAGCACTTACGACCTTATGCTACTAGACAAAAAATTGAAAAATAAAATTTGAAGAAAAAAAAACAAAAATGAAAAAAAAAATGAAAAGAGAAAAAGAAAAAAAGTAATGTATGAATGAATGAAAAAAAAAAGTTTAAAAATAATAATGCTTGCTATTAGAGAGAGATTTTTGTTTAATATGTCCTATATTTATCACAAAAATCTGCACAGGTCCACATAATGCCACAATATTTTCAACACAGTACCCAATGTAGTGATTTACCTGTATAAATTACCTGGTCAGCAGTGGTCAAGCACTGGACATCTGCACATGCTAGCCCATGCTAGCACATAGTTCTCCCAGTTTCTATTGTTCTCTCTACAGGTAAGGTGTACAGAGCACGACGAAAATGGTGTACAGAGCAGACGAGAAAACGGGTCTTCATGCATTATTGTCCAGTTTGTAGAGTGTGCAAAACAAAAAAGGGAGATAACTCAAAAATTAGCTATGCAAGAGTTGTCATTCTTGTGCGCGACACACCTCCGGGTTGTGGTCTATGCATGTGTGAAGTTTCATGAAAATATTCCAAAGGGTGGTAGAGTTATGCTCCGGACAGGAAATCAGTGTGCGAAAACAAAAAATGGAGATAACTAAAAAATTAGCTATACAAGAGTTGTCATTCTTGTGCACGACACACCTTCAGTTCGTGGTCTAATTGAATGTGTTAAGTTTCATAAAAATATTCCAAAGGGTGGTCGAGTTATGGTCAATCAGTGCGCAAAACAAAAAAGGGAGATAACTAAAAAATTAGCTATGCAAGAGTTGTCATTCTTGTGCGCGACACACCTTCGGGTCGTGGTCTATGCATGTGTGAAGTTTCATGAAAATATTCCAAAGGGTGGTGGAGTTATGCTCCGGACACGAAATCAGTGCGAGAAACAAAAAAGGGAGATAACTAAAAAAATAGCTATGCAAGAGTTGTCATTCTTGTGCGCGACACACCTTCGGGTCGTGGTCTATGCATGTGTGAAGTTTCATGAAAATATTCCAAAGGGTGTTCGAGTTATGCTCCGGACAAGAAGTGTCTGCGGCGGACAAGAAGTGGCTGCGGCGGACGCGGACGCGCTGTCAAATCCATAGTATCCCCCGATGGAGTCCGGGGGATACAATTAACTGCTGCTTAGCGATGAGATCTGACAGCTGGTTAGTGAGCATTTTTAGATATTCGCCAATTACCTGCCCCTTAGCGATGAGATCTGTCAGCTGATTGGTGAGTATTTCCGTCTCGTCACATAGCCGGAGCAGATCAGACCTGATTGGTCCGGAACACGACTCTGCAACGCGACGTCCATCAGCTACGACCATCCTTGTCGCCTGCTCGCCTACAACAAGATATGAGTCCGAGGTTTACAAAAAGAATCTTGCAAAGTTAAAGGCACTGGGTCTCAGATATGCCTAGAAACAGAATAGTTTGTTTGTTTATTGGTGTTTAATGGCCTATCAACAGCTAAGGTCATGTAAGGCCGGGCAAACAGGTTGGATCCCGTTTTAACCTGCTGCATTGGGGGTGAAATCCCAAAATCATAACGGAATATTTACATGGAGAAAACATATACCGTAATCGTCCATTTAAACACCACGGGGGTATATTTTCAAAAGGGGGGGGGTCTAAATGAGCATGTTTTTTTTAGAAATAAATAGTTATAAAACTTGCGTCCACATGCTCTAAATGAGTCAAAATACGAGTGCGGTGCTATTTGCTGTGTTGTAAACAACTGGGAGTAAGATTGCCAATTAATAGAAGGTCCCCTAGATGTAAACACGCATCTCATTAGATCTACAAAAAATATGAAATATGCTGTTAATTTAGCGAGACGTACTGAATACAATGAGGTCGGCTACATATACAGTCCGGCTACCGCACAGACATTAGAACTATGCTAATTGGCGGGAAATTATTGATTTGCTTCTAATTTATCGGCATATTTTCAGTAAGATTTTGTCTTATTAATGAAATAAAGTCGTGGAACAAAAGGGCAAACATTTTGCTAGTAAACTGTTTAATGCGGACAGAAAACGAGTTCGCGAATGTGTCCAGACAAAAGACAAACTAGAAACATTCGCAAAATCGCGGAAATGTGCGACTGGTGCAGGCAAACGTGTGGGATACCCGGATATTGAAGAACAGCTACTGACTTGGTTTAATGACAGGAGATCAGCAAGTGTACGGGTGACTGGTAAAGCCCTGAAGTACGAGGCTCTTCGTCTACACAAGGCTGGTGGAAATCAGTCATTTAAAGCATCGTGTGGATGGTTTCGTTGCTTTAAAAAGCGAAATAACATTTCATTCAGGCAGACGACGCACGTGGCCCAGCACTCGCGAGAATTAACTGATGACCGTGTTGACAAATTTTTATGTTTCACTATTAGATGTGGACATTCCAAGATTATTCTGACTCTGAGATTGCAAACAGGGACGAAACTCCGGTGTGGATGGAGATGCCGGGAAAGGTGACCTCGTATAATAAAGGCGCCAGTAGTGTTATCGCGTCGTCTACCGGGCATGAGAAGGAAAAACTGACTGTCACGTTAGGCGCGTATGCCGACGGCACCAAAATGGCGCCACTCGTTGATCTCCCCGGGGTACCACCATTGCCCAAACAGGATGTACCGAGTGGTGTTATTGTGTACATGTGTGGGTCCGGATAGAAGTCATGGGCCAATGAAGACAGCATTGTTTTTTGGCTCAACAAACTATTTGGCAAAAACAACAGGAGACGCAGACTGCTAGTTTGGGATGCATTTAGCAGACACTTAACAGCTAAGGTGAAGGAGCATGTTCGCAATGTCAGTAACGCCGACATGTGCATGATACCTGGTGGGTGTATGGGTCGTCTGCAGCCTGCCGACGTGTCGTGGAACAAGCCATTTAAGGCCCGGATGGCTGAGTTGTATGATCAGTGGATGTTTGAAGGACCAGTCGAACTTACTACCGCAGGTAATAGGAAGGCACTGCCGAAGTGCCTGGTACTACGCTGGATTAAGGATGTGTGGGGCACTATTACTCCAGAGATGGTGCCCAAGTCTTTCAAAAAGTGTGGCATCAACTCGGACCTCGATGGCTCTGAGGACCATTTGTTCCAGCAGTCTGACGATGAGGAAGCAGACAAGTTTGAAGGTTTCACCCATGATGATGTGGACACGGGAGAGCAGTTCATGGAGAGCGTCTCTGCATCTGGCGACATTGAACTCCACGAGTCTGACGGTGACGCAGATGATACGGATAGCCAGGAAGATCTTACGGATTATGACTGCCCCGGTCACTGAATGCTGTATACCATAGGTCTACCATAAGTTACTGTGTCAACGGTGAAATAGTTTCCTGCAATGTTTGAATGGTTTAATAAAAAAAAGTAAAAAAATATATAAACATTGCTTCCTAGTCTAGTGAGTTTTTGGATTAATGTTTGTGGGTGCGCCAAAAAGTCACCGGCTACGAGTTACATGTGGTTTGTCCGAGTAGTTCCGCTTCCGGATTATTTGTTTGCGCTCAATTTTACCGATATGAAAACAACATTTTGGAAATTTTACCGGACTTGAGCATCTCTGTTAATGGTAAGTGGGTTGTTGATTTTCTATAAATGGCAGGGGGGCGTTTAAATGGGCAGGGGCGTTTAAATGGACGATTGCGGTATTCAGCCCTGAAATTAGAATAACCTGACCTGGTGCCAGGTCCATACCACACCAAAGTCAGTCACTTGGCCCCTTCCCCTAAAATATGATTATGAATAATCGTAATACTCACATAAGGGAACTGTCACATACAAAGTGCCAAAGACGTATGTGAGGGCAAAACCAGGTCTCCAGTCGGAATTCCGATAAGGATGAATCCCGGTCGTTAAATTACCCATTGCATGCTCCCACCTGCCACCCACGAAACAGAATAGGAAAATATAATTTAGTTGTAGATTTGTGTCGTATTTCTGAACCTAATTGTACTGGTAGGCTACCCATTTTTCGTCCGTACCCATTTTCCCGGACACCCTCGTAAACGCTTAATTCTGCATTTTCACACGAGATTTTTGTTCCTGGTCATTAATGTGGTAATTTCCAGTTGTCAGGTGCGAAGATTTCCAAAAAATATGAGTAAAACTATTAAATTGAACTGTTTTCATACCTGCCAACTTCTGTTGACACCTGTATGACGTGGGGAAAACCCCATGTCGGTGCGCATGCGCGTGGGACATATATATCTGAGGCGCTTATGGGGGAAATTTGTTAAATCGTCTCATGGAATACACAGACAAACAAAATAGAATAAGCATTTAAGTACAACATGTTAATAAACGTTACAAATACTAGAAAACAATCAAATGAACTAGGAGTTATTCACTGAAAATATCTTAAAACGCGAAGTAAGAAAAAATCGATTTTCCCGGGGACCCTATCACAAGTTTTTTCTAATCCAAGCGAGACAGTCTCTTCGAAGTAATACATGCACTAATTGCTATCATTTGATCAATACAATACCATACAGTATTAATTACTTTCACTGTAATTTTGCGGTGTTATCTTAACAAAAAGTAAATATCGCGGAAAATCCTAGTTATTCTATGTATTTGTTAATGTGACAAAAATCACGGTCAGATGTAAACTTTTTAAATTATTGCGAAAAAAAACGCGATTTTTGGCCGGAAATGGGTCGCCTACCAGTACATATAAGTCACCTATAAAAAATTGGGGATTGGAGAAAACAATGTTTATAATACTGAATTGTTTTATTTAAATCAATTACACCAAGATCTAATCTATAATGGGAACTTCTTTCTAATGTGGCATAGTATTCGCATTTCACAACAATAAATAAATAAATTTTACAATTTTTCCTTACTGGTACATGTATAGCGATAATGCCAAATTATGCAAAGCCAAATTATCTCCCCTGCCTGCCTATCACAGTTTTTGATAGCATATACTTGATTATAACACATGTTTTTGGAAATATGATAACAAGAGCTGTAGGAGAACAGCATAGCTCGACTACGAGGGTTTTCGATGTACACATAGCTTGACAAAGAAGGTGGCTGCGGCCTGCATAAAAACCTTAACCAAGGTTGACTAAAAACATTAACCAAGGGAAATTAAGTAAGTAATTCAAGGTTAAATGTAGGTCAATGTCAGATATAGGTCAGGGGTTATTGATGTACATCACTAGGAGATAAAGTTTTCCAAGTATGGTTGCTGTAGGCCCAGGAGTATTCCATATACAAGCTTGAGTAAAAACCGTAACCAAGGGGAGATAACTAAGTAATCCAAGGATAAAAGTAGGTCAAGGTCAAATATAGGTCAGGGAGTATTGATGTACATCACTAGGAGATGAAGTTGTCCAAGTATGGTTGATGTAGGCCCAGAAGTATTCCATATACACGCTTGACTATAAACATTAACCAAGTAATTCAAGGTTAAATGTAGGTGAAGGTAAAATAAAGGTCAGGGGTTATTGATGTACATCCCTATGAGAAAAAGTTATCCAAGTATGGTGTCTGTATGCACAATGTATTCCATCTACAAGCTTGACTAAAAACCCTAAAAATTGCACAAAAAATAAGCCATCTCAAGCTTGACTAAAAACCTTAACCAAGGTTGAGTAAAAACCTTAACCAAGGGGAATTAAGTAAGTAATTTAAGGTTCAATGTAGGTCAAGGTCAAATATAGGTCAGGGGTTGTTGATGTACATCACTAGGAGATGAAGTTGTCCAAAGTATGGTTGGTGTAGGGCCATGAGTATTCCATCTACAAGCTTGACTAAAAACCTTAACCAAAGAGAATTAAGTAAATAATTCAAGAGGAAATGTAGGTCAAGGTCAAATATAGATCAGGGGTTATTGATGTACATCACTATGAGAAAAGGTTGTCCAAGTATGGTGTCTGTATGCACAATAGTATTCCATGTACAAGCTTGAGTAAAAAGCTTAACCAAGGTCGAGTAAAAACCTTAACCAAGGGGAATTAAGTAAGTAATTCAAGGTTAAATGTAGGTCAAGGTCAAATATAGGTCAGGGGCTGTTGATGTACATCACTAGGAGATGAAGTTGTCCAAGTATGGTTGGTGTAGGGCCAGGAGTATTCCATCTACAAGCTTGACTAAAACCGTTAACCAAGGGGAATTAAGTAAGTAATTCAAGAGGAAATGTAGGTCAAGGTCAAATATAGATCAGGGGTTGTTGATGTACATCACTAGGAGATGAAGTTGTCCAAGTATGGTGGGTGTAGGGTCAGTAGTATTCCATATACAAGCTTGACTAAAAACCTTAACCAAGGCGTGACGTGACGGTGACGCCGACGCCGGGGTGACAACATAAGCTCTACTTATTCTTCGAATAGTCTAGTCGAGCTAAAAAATGAAACGATTCGATTGATTTGTATATGCCATTTACATTTAAGCATGAAGCGAAAAAACACATCTGAGACATCATGTGAAGCACAGTCCCTTTAACTTAGGCTGGTCAGACAGAGTGGTCTGCAATAATCAAGGAAATATCTATGGTGATTTTTACATCAGGAATTAAGAAAATCATTACAGAAGGGTATTTTTTGATTGCTGTGATTTTGTTGCTTAATTTTCAATTGGAATATTTTCCCAGTTCGGGAAAAATAAACGACCTCTAGCATTGGGGAATAGGCCAAAATTCCTCTATAGTTGGACTTTTATAAGCTAACACTTTCACCCCTAAACTATGCGATCGCCGGGGAGTGTCTCACCCACTAAACAAGGCGATCGCAGAGGAGTGTTTCACCCACTGAACGAGGTGATCACAGAGGAGTGTTTCACCCACTGAAAAAGGTGATCGCAGAGGAGTGTTTCACCCACTGAACAGGATTATAACGAGGTGATCACAGAGGAGTGTTTCACCCACTGAACGAGGTGATCACAGAGGAGTGTTTCACCCACTGAACGAGGTGATCGCAGAGGAGTGTTTCACCCACTGAACGAGGTGATCGCTGAGGAGTGTTTCACCCACTGAACGAGGTGATCACAGAGGAGTGTTTCACCCACTGAACGAGGTGATCGCAGAGGTGAATTTCACCCACTGAACGAGGTGATCGCAGAGGAGTGTTTCACCCACTGAACGAGGTGATCGCAGAGGAGTGTTTCACCCACTGAACGAGGTGATCACAGAGGAGTGTTTCACCCACTGAACGAGGTGATCTCTGCGAAATTCAAGGTCAAGGTCATAATATGAGGAAGTCCAAAATTATTGATACGAAGGTCACGGATTGACACTGGGTAGATAGCCATCAATGTGAGGAAGGAAGCTATTGGTGAAGTTTGGTAATGATCCGACTAACGGATCAAGAGATACACTGTAGCTTCAATATACTGCGATGGCGTATATCACAATCTCCATTTTTGCACGTTATCTCCCGTGGATCCCAAAAAATAGAAAAGAAGAGGGAAAAAAAGAAAAAAGAATATTTAAAAAAATCGCCAGAAATGTTAGTAGTCATCACGTAATTATTTGCTTCATGATTTTTGTGCGGCAATTATATTCAATCAATTACAATTCGATGAAAGAATTATTATTAGTATGTTAGTATATGTATTACCTGCCCACTCAGTAGAGGCACAAAATGTTCTTTATAGGAATTAAATAAGTGTATAATTGTGTCACTATTCCACCAGTTCTAAAAATTACGAGTGACCGCTATACAGTCTATAATCATTTAGTAATATTTATTTTACTGATAGTGACGCGCGGTGGTATCATGCTATTTTCGTATGCAAAGGAGGCATGGTATTTTTTAATTATTTATACTAATTAAATGTGTCACCTGAAAAAATAATATTTTCGACAGATTATAAAGAATGATAATTGCACATCAAAAAATAAATACAGAGTATAAATAGTAATGTACGTTAACATTTTAAGGAAACAAGGTTATCGCCCCTGATATCACTGTGGTGAATGAATGTTTATTTTGCCAGAAAATGTCTCAGATGATGTCTCTGATATAAAGAACATTTTGTGCCTACTGAGTGGGCATGCAGCTTTAATCGTAATTGATATGTTTTCGCGACGATATTACCACACGTGCATGCCTGTATCAAAGGGGCATACGGACACCTGTCGGGAGCTATAATTATCACGTCATGTTTGTGACAGACATCAAAGGACAAATGCCGCGCTAAAATATTTGCCACGCAATAATGGTCTTCTTGATTTTCATACCATACCGGGTATGGAAGGTTCTTGAACCAATTCCCATCATACAAAAATAAGATAACTAACTGTTTTCATATCATTCTTATTTGGATATACATACGCTTCTTGTGAATGTATTAATTCAGTTTGAATTATGTGAAATTACTTGAATTATTCTGTTATTTTGTGGAATTAAATATAAAACTCGAGATATTTATGTCGCGATTATAGTACCATGTAATTTTGTACCTACAAACATGTGCGTAATTTCATGAAAACTATTTACAAAATTTACGATATTTACCGTAAATGACATCGAAAGTTTGATGAAATTCCAGAGGAAATGCAGAATATGATTCAACAGGACACATACAAATTGTCTTAGGAGACGATTCTCATATGCTGCCAAAACATGTTAATGAGAAAAAAATATTTTGACAAAACCTGAGAATCACCTCCTAAAACGTATGAATCACACGGCGTCCTGTTAGGGCCATGTTACAATCTCGCGTTTACGCGTTCTCGACCTATACACAAGATAGCGAAAATGTGAGGCCAAATTGGGAGACAGCGAAATTGGTAGGCGAAAACGTGAGATTCTATTAGATTCAGCTAGAAGCCCCGAGTCGTTGCGTACCCCCTGTGATTATTCATGTCAACAGCTGATCCTCCGCGTGTAGTCAGGGCACGTGACCATAATTTACTGATTAATCCTGTCATCCAAAATAGCCAACATTGACAGACTCCCGCTAAAATTTGGACAAGTTCATCTGTTATATGATGAATATTTTTCATCAAAAACTGGTTGAGAGTGATAAGGTAAACTCCCTAAGTGTCTGTTCTCCACATCGCTGATTTCAATTCCGCATGAGCACCATTTACTCTCAATCGGTGCAATTAATTTCAAAACATAGCCTAAAGGTCAAAGTTTACAGCCTTGTGCTCAATGATGCCAACACGGCTGAGCTTATATCGATTTTTTACACAGAGCGACACACAAATTTCGTCTGTGTATGGTGTTGCCTCAGTGTAATCGCGGATAAAATACAATCAACTTCTATAAACATGTTAACTTATGTTGAAAACTGAGATAAATGTCACAGCAGACATCATAGTATTTTGTCGATATTGATTTTCAAAATCAGTCGTATCTTCCGTAAATGACTCTGAAAGTTGACAGAAATTTCAGAGCAGAGCGGCCACAATTTATACCGCGATCGGATTCTTACGTGATCTGGTCATTCTGGTGACTTGGCATTTATCGCGGTATATTGGAGCTACAGTGTAGTTTGATAGCCATCAATGTGAGGAAGGTATTGATGAAGTTTGGTAAAGATCCGACCAACGGATCAAGAAATATGGGAAATTTGGCTACGACCAAAAATTTACGTCCCACAAAGGTTAAGGTCACCAAGGTGAACGTCAAGGTCACCCGAATGACAGTGGGTGGTAGTGATCTGACTAACAGATTACGAGATATGGGAAATTTGGCTATGCCAAAATTTACGTCCCACAAAGGCTAAGGTCACCCGGGTGAAGGTGAAGGTCACCCCAATGACAGTGGGTGGATAGCCATCAATGTGAGAAAGCTATTGATGAAATTTAATAATGATTCGACTAACGGATCAAGAGATATGGGAAATTTGGCTATGTCAAAAATTTACGTCCCAAATTGCTGACGACGATGCTGGTATTGTGACCACTATGTCTCACTTTCCACTATTGTGGGTGAGACAATATACATGATCTGTTCAATATTAATTCTGGATTATTCTGTAAATCAAAACAAGAACGCCGTCCGCGGCCTGTATCCCATCGCTGTGATGGGTGTATCATAAACATGCATATTGATACAGTAAAGATGTTATAGGAGAATGAATATATGGATGATGACAAACATGCATATGAAGTTTCCAGTCAATCGCTATTCCAGTAAAGAAGTTATAGCAGAAGGAGTCTACTGAACATAGATCAAGATAAAAAAAAGGTCAGATGATGTATAGTGGTGGGCACCCGTTGGTTATGAAGCTGTGCAAGTATGGTGGTGGTAATAGGTGGTACAGAAAGAGAACAAGAGTGCCGAAGGTCACAATATACGCCCGTCGAGGCAAGGCCAGTCACTAAGGGGAGATAACTCACTGAAAACGAATAGGGTTCTTCATCTTGACGTGATAAACATGTATACCAAATTTGGTTACTATCCATCAAGTAATTGCGTGGACAAGGATACAAAGTCGGAAGACAACGAAGCTCGCCTGTTGGCAGCCTTCATTCAAACTTGTCACAGTTGTATAAAAAAACATGAATATTATATAACTTGACCTTGGGATAAGGGGTGTGCGGTGGACCTTGACATTGAGGTCAGTGGTGGAACGTTGGTCGTGGATTTGATATAGCATGATATAGCATATTAAGATGAATGCATGTATGAAATATTAATGCGCTCCCTGAAAAGAGAAGGAAAACAAAATTTAACCCAGCGTTAAGTTTATGAACACACAAAGTTGGTGGTTTTCTACAGCATGATAGCTATTCACATGAGGAATGCATGTATAAATGTGCTAAGTTTTTTACCTTGGCCTTGGCGAAAGGGGTGGTGGGTGGGTCATGTATTTGCTGTAGCACAATAGAGTATCATCAGATGAATGCATGTATGAAATATGAAGGTGTTCCCTGTAAAGAAACAGAAGTTATAACTAGAAATGTGGCCTATCGGCACACGAATGCCCCCGCTGGCAGCCAAAGAAAACGAGGCATATTTGATAAGTCATTTACCCGAGCGTTAAGGTTTCGAACGCACCAAGTCTGTGACCTTGACCCTGGGCTTAGCGGGGGTGGGACGAATGTGGATTTGTCACAGGGCGGTAGAGGAGCATTGGAGCAATGCGTGTGTGAAATGTGAAGCAGATCTGAGCAAGGACACAGAAATTACAAGCCATTTACCCGAGCGTTAAGGTTTCAAACGCACCAAGTCTGTGACCTTGACCCTGGGCTTAGCGGTGGAGGGACGAATGTGGATTTGTCACAGAGCAGTAGAGGACCATTGGAGCAATGCATATGTGAAATGTGAAGCAGATCTAAGCAAGGAAACAGAAAATATAAGCCATTTACCCGAGCGTTAAGGTTTCGAACACACCAAGTCTGTGACCTTGACCCTGGGCTTAGCGGGGGCGGGATGAATGTGGACTTGTCACAGGACGGTAGAGGACCATTGGAGCAATGCGTGTGTGAAATGTGAAGCAGATCCGAGCAAGCAAACATAAATTATAAGCCATTTACCCAGCGTTAAGGTTTCAAAAGCACCAAGTCTGTGATCTTGACCCTGGGCTTAGCGGGGGCAGGACGAATGTGGATTTGTCACAGGGCGGTAGAGAACCATTGGAGCAATGCGTGTGAGAAATGTGACGCAGATCCGAGCAAGGACACAGAAATTACAAGCCATTTACCCGAGCGTTAAGGTTTGGAACGCACCAAGTGTGTGACCATGACCCTGGGCTTCGCGAGGGCGGGACGAATGTGGATTTGTCACAGGGTGGTAGAGGACCATTGGAGCAATGCGTGTGAGAAATGTGACGCAGATCCAAGCAAGGACACAGAAATTACAAGCCATTTACCCGAGCGTTAAGGTTTGCAACGCACCAAGTCTGTGACCTTGACCCTGGGCTTAGCGGAGGCGGGACGAATGTGAATTTGTCACAGGGCGGTAGCGGACCATTGGAGCAATGTGTGTGTGAAATGTGAAGCAGATCCGAGCTAGGAAACAGAAATTATAAGCCATTTACCTGAGCGTTAAGGTTTCGAACACACCAAATCTGTGAACTTCACCCTGGGCTTACTTAGCGGGGGCGGGACGAATGTGTATTTGTCACAGGGCGGTAGAGGACCATTGGAGCAATGTGTGTGTGAAATGTGAAGCAGATCCGAGCAAAGAAACAGAAATTATAAGCCATTTACCCAGCGATAAGGTTTCAAACGCACCAAGTCTATCACCTTGACCCTGGGCTTAGCGGGGGTGGGACGAATGTGGATTTGTCACAGGGCGGTAGAGGAAGATTGGAGCAATGCGTGTGTGAAATGTGAAGCAGATCCGAGCAAAGAAACAGAAATTATAAGCCATTTACCCAGCGATAAGGTTTCAAAAGCACCAAGTCTGTGATCTTGACCCTGGGCTTAGCGGGGGTAGGACGAATGTGGATTTGTCACAGGGTGGTAGAGGACCATTGGAGCAATGCGTGTGAGAAATGTGACGCAGATCCGAACCAGGACACAGAAATTACAAGCCATTTACCCGAGCGTTAAGGTTTGGAATGCACCAAGTGTGTGACCTTGACCCTGGGATTCGCGAGGGCGGGACAAATGTGGATTTGTCACAGGGTAGTAGAGGACCATTGGAGGAATACGTGTGAGAAATGTGATGCAGATCCGAGCAAGGACACAGAAATTAAAAGCCATTTACCCGAGCGTTAAGGTTTGGAACACACCAAGTCTGTGACCTTGACCCTGGGCTTAGCGGAGGCGGGACGAATGTGAATTTGTCACAGGGCGGTAGCGGACCATTGGAGCAATGTGTGTGTGAAATGTGAAGCAGTTCCGAGCAAGGAAACAGAAATTATAAGCCATTTACCTGAGCGTTAAGGTTTCGAACGCACCAAATCTGTGAACTTCACCCTGGGCTTAGCGGGGGCGGGACGAATGTGGATTTGTCACAGGGCGGTAGAGGACCATTGGAGCAATGCGTGTGTGAAATGTGAAGCAGATCCGACCAAGGAAACAGAAATTATAAGCCATTTACCTAGCGATAAGGTTTCGAACGCACCAAGTCTGTGACCTTGACCCTGGGCTTAGCGGGGGCGGGACGAATGTGGATTTGTCACAGGGCGGTAGAGGACCATTGGAGCAATGCCTGTGTGAAATGTGAAGCAGATCCGAGCAAGGAAACAGAAATTATAAGCCATTTACCCAGCGATAAGGTTTCAAACGCACCAAGTCTGTGACCTTGACCCTGGGCTTAGCGGGGGCAGGACAAATGTGGATTTGTCACAGGGCGGTAGAGGACGATTGGAGCAATGCGTGTGTGAAATGTGAAGCAGATCCGAGCAAGGAAACAGAAATTATAAGCCATTTACCCAGCGTTAAGGTTTCGAACGCACCAAGTCTGTGACCTTGACCCTGGGCTTAGCAGGGGCGGGACGAATGTGGATTTGTCACAGGGCGGTAGAGGATGACTGGAGCAATGCATGTGTGAAATGTGAAGCAGATCCGAGCAAGGAAACAGAAATTATAAGCCATTTACCCGAGCGTTAAGGTTTCGAACGCACCAAGTCTGTGACCTTGACCCTGGGCTTAGTGGGGGCGGGACGAATGTGGATTTGTCACAGGGCGGTAGAGGACCATTGGAGCAATGCGTGTGTGAAATGTGAAGCAGATCCGAGCAAGGAAACAGAAATTATAAGCCATTTACCCAGCGTTAAGGAAATACGTACGTACGCACGTACGGACGCCGGTAACACTATATGCCCCCCTCACCATTCGGTGGCGGGGGCATAAAAAGATATTTACTCCAACGTTAAGTTTATGATGTTGATCTTGGGGAAAGGGGTGGGGTGGGTCATGGATTTGCTGTAGCACAATAGAGGATCATCAGATGAATGCATGTATGAAATATCAAAGCGTTCCAAGTGTAAAGAAACAGACGTTACACAACATTTACCCCAATGTAAAATCTATGAACATACCAAGTTTGTGACCTTGACCTTGGGGTAAGGGTTGGGTTGTGGATTTGCTACAGCACGATAGAGGGTCATCTGAGGAATTTATGTATGAAATATCAAGGCGTTCCATGAAAGGAAACAGTTGTTATCAGACATTTACCCCAACGTTAAGTTTATGAATGTGTCAAGTTTGTGACCGTGACCTTGGGGAAAGAGGTGGGGGTTGGTCATGGATTTGCAATAGCACGATAGAGTATCATCAGATGAATGCATGTATGAAATATCAAGGTGATCAAAGTGTAAAGAAACAGAAGTTACACAACATTTACCCCAACGTTAAGTTTATGAACATGCTAAGTTTGTGACCTTGACCTTGGAGTAAGGGTTGGGTGGTGGGTCGTGGATTTGCTACAGCATGATAGAGGGTCATCTGAGGAATTTATGTATGAAATATCAAGGCGTTCCATGAAAGGAAACAGTTGTTATCAGACATTTACCCCCAACGTTAAGTTTATGAATGTGTCAAGTTTGTGACCGTGACCTTGGGGAAAGAGGTGGGGGTTGGTCATGGATTTGCTATAGCACGATAGAGTATCATCAGATGAATGCATGTATGAAATATCAAGGTGACAAAAGTGTAAAGAAACAGAAGTTACACAACATTTACTCCAACGTTAAGTTTATGAACATGCTAAGTTTGTGACCTTGACTTTTGGGTAAGGGTTGGGTGGTGGGTTGTGGATTTTCTACAGCATGAAAGAGGGTCATCTGAGGAATGTATGAAATAGCAAGGCGTTCATGAAAGGAAACAGACATTTCCCAACGTTAAGTTTTACAACATTTACCCCAACGTTAAGTGAATGTACTAAGTTTGTGACCTTGACCTTTGGGTAAGGGATGGGCGGTGGGTCATGGATTTGCTATAGCATGATAGAGTATCATCAGATGAATGCATATTTGAAATATCAAGGCGTTCCATGAAAGGAAACAGATGTTATAATACATTTACCCCAACATTAAGTTTATGAATGTGCTAAGATTGTGACCTTGACCATGGGGAAAGGGGTGGGGGTTGGTCATGAATTTGCTATAGCACGATAGAGTATCATCAGATGAATGCATGTATGAAATATGAAGGAGTTCCCTGTAAATAAACAGAAGTTACACAACATTTGCCCCAACAAGTTTATGAACATGCTAAGTTTGTGACCTTGACATTGGGATAACGATTGGGTGGGCGGTGGGTCATGGATTTGCTATAGCACGATAGAGTATCATCAGATGAATGCATGTATGAAATATCAAGGTCTTCCCTGTAAAGAAACAGAAGTTATAACAAGAGGACCATGATGGCCCTAATTCGCTCACCTGACTCTATGAACACCAGAGAAGAATGTAACATTGAGTTTATGTGTTTTAAAAAAATTGCGCTATTTTTAGATGGCGGTCATCTTGGATTAAGTGATGACTCTCATTTTACCAAATCTGAAAATGCTTCACCCAAGGATCTTAACTTCCTATGAAATTTGGCCAGCATCGGCCATGTGGTTCCTGAGAAAATGACGTTCAAAATCTTGAATAAATGGACCTTTTGGTGGCCATCATGGATGACATAATCATCCGATTCCGACAAATATTGCACCAAAGCAATCGCCTCATCGATACCTTCAATTTGATATACGACATGAGTAGTATATAAGAGTCAAAATGATACCACCACCCTCTGGAAGCCACCGGCTACACGTGGTATCTCCCACCGGGTGGTGCTATAATTAATGACTCTTATATACTACTCAGATTTTCCTCCATTTTTATGAGAATATTTATGAGAATGGGAGTAATTTTAATTTTTCAAAACACGAAAGGGGGAGTAGGCATAATTTTAATTTTTCCAAACACAAAGGGGGGAGTAAGCATAATTTTTTTAAAAACACACCTACTGTTCGGCGGGTATGTATGAGAACATATTTTTCACCATATATTTATGACATGAGAAGATACACCCTATTAGAGATAAGAATCCCTATGTTATACTCAGTATATATAATAACATAATGGTTCTAGTTAAGTGTGCGTGGTTGAAGACAGGTAGTCACGAGAGATGTTTTCGTACCGGTATTTACGAATATTGCAAACATCACCGTGCATGGATGCGAAGAGGTTCCGTTTCGCCTCGCCCCTGTCGGCATTGTGGGGTAGGGACCAAAGCCGAGTCATTACTATGTCCACCATGCGGTGGCACTCAGGCTACTCATCGAATGATTAACAAGGGATTACGTGCTCGCAAGTATTATCGTTTAGTAATAATTCAAATCGAAAAGTCAGTTAGAAAGATATGATATGTTCAATTTTTTTTAAAATTAACCACAACTTACACCCTATTAAAGATAAGAAAACTATAAGTTATACTCACAAAAATGGATAATATTAATGGGAATTGGAATTTTATAATGACCTTATTGATGAATATTACTATAAATTGAAAGCACTATATATAATTGAATACATGAAATATCAGCGTAATTTATTACGTTCCGATAAAAACGTTGCATTTACAATATTATACCGGAAATTATGTAAGCTAAGCAAGAGACATATTCGTGAAATGAAGCGACTAAATAGGATCGGAGAACAACTAGGTGAAGAGGGAACTAATTTTATAAGACTGTTTAAAAACAACGATTCGTTTACGGATATAGAGTTTTACGATTCTGTCTGCGCCGAGTTACCGTATTATGTATAAACCCCAACGATTCGTTTACCACTACTAATCAAATGTCTGTAGTTGGTGCTGTAACATTTCCTCCCGACTTTATTTCCAAGTTTTACCCTAAATTTATCCCAATCAGTAAACTCAATTTTGGGCATGGTGGCGCGCGCCTTGATCCTTATATCATTTTTTAATTCTTCATATCTCCCCATTTCTTACCACACGGATTCAAACTCAAATTTGATATTTTCTTATCGGCCAACGCTTTGGACACCATAACGTCGATGCTATTTTTCTTAGACCTAGCGAGAACGGATATTCTATCATGTTTTCTACTTTTTTTCTCGAGTTTTCCACCCACCGCCCTAATTACCATACAAAGTGTTCCAGATAAAACGGTAATTCCACTCAAAACCCCTGCAAGTGGAACCATTACAATTGTAGATAGCATTGCAGTAGTCCCCGCCCCACACAACACAGAAACACTTGCCAGAACCATACTAGATGCTTCAGCTATGTTTGCCGAGCGCCTATATTTGTTAGCGTGTCTTTTTCTATTTGCACATTCTCTAATTAAAATATCCTGCATAGCGACGATATTATTCAACCTAAAATCTGAACTTCTTTCGTTAATTGGATACAGTGTTGGTGGAGTGGTATTGAGAGTTGGATACAGTGTTGGTGGAGTGGTATTGAGAGTTGGATACAGTGTTGGTGGAGTGGTATTGACAATTGGAAGCGGTGATTCGTTCATATTTAAATTTTAGTTCAATATATTAGTATTTACAAAATAAGTTCAATTAACAATGAGACAATAGTGGAAGAACTCTCTGGTTCACCGATTTTCGTAATAAAGTTAATACACTACCTTGGGAAAGTCTAATTCGATCATCACCGGCAAACGAAACCACCGTCGAACTATCTCCAGAGATTTTAGTGACTCCAACCCCCCGTTCTTCCCCATCTACTACATATTTATCGCGACCGCGCCAGCCCAGGTTTACCATTAGCATTAAACCGAGCAGACCGCCATTCTGACAACTTCACCTGCAGCTGTCATAGTGTATCCCCCCATATTTATTACTCGCTTTGGCACCGAACGAATATTCATAGTGCCCCACAACCAATGGGCCCCGCTTCTCAGCCCAAACTGTTATGACACGTTTTGGTGTTTTCATTGTTTTCACTATTCGGCAAGCGCATTGTTTGCGTTATATGCCTCAGTACGAATCTCATAAGAGGCCTCCTCAAGAGCTTTGGTCGCGGCTATACGAACATGTTTCAGTTTATCGGTTATTTTTTCATCTAGTTCAGTAAGTGTCGCTTCTCTGTTGATAGAGTCCTCTGAGCGCAACACCTCATAAGCCTTCGTAAGGTCCGCTGGTGGCCTTCTAAGACTTTATCAATACCCGAGCCGGGCCTCTTTTTTGAAATTCGGTTATTTTTTCATCTAGTTCAGTAAGTGTCGCTTCTCTGTTGATAGAGTCCTCTTAAGAGCAACACCCTATAAGCTTCCGTAATATCGCCTGGTGGTCTTCTAGGGCTTTCTCAATACCCGTTCGGACTCCATCAAGATCAAACCGGGTCTCTTTTTTAAATTCGGTTATTTTTTCG
>CM055273.1:10697730-10934109 GCA_029237695.1 Conchocele bisecta
ACACCCAACCGTAACGGTTAGACCGGACATTGGCTTTGCCACCAATTTCCCTAACACGTTTGAGAAATATAGGCTGCCCAAGATTACTACGATGGAGTCGGTAAACGGGTGGAAAGCCACACCGATGCAGTTTTGGCAGAACCAGCTAAATTTTGCTGTATGGTGCGCAACATCGGGTGTGGAGTTTCACATAAAGACCATCTGACATCCAAGAATGTCATGCTCCGAAGTGTCTACAACTTTCACACGTATTATACTATTAGGAGGATTCTCAAAGAACTAGGTATTTCTCTATCTCAAGACGACGCCTGGGATCCCATTTCCAACGCATACGACCGTATGGCGTTTGAAAGATTGTGTAACGAATTTAACGTTTCAAAAGACGCGGACTGGAGACAGAAAGCATTTCCTACCACCACCGGCCTCGGGGACGTTCTCATTCGGGGCCAGTCCGGGAATTGGACGCAGACTGATTTTAGACACGATTATTCCGGTGACCACATCGTCAGTCGGAACGCCGGGAATTTTGACCCCGCGACTATGACTTTCGGGCCAGAAGTGTCTGGAGGTCGGCACTGTGGCGTGTTTTCTTGTAAAATGTTACTCCGAAACTGGCTCACGTCGATTACATACAGCAGGCTGCTGAGGTTCAGAACGCGTGGACCACATTTATGTTAGATAAGGGTCTAGGGTTCACGCAGGCCGGGGTTACTCGCGTCAACGAATCTATTCGCACGTACGTCTGGGCCATCCTCGGCACACAGAAGCAAACTCGCAGTTCTATACTGGGCACGGGAACGGCGTTTGATGCACAAAACAGTTCTTGGCACTTGTCGAGGACGCCATCTCAGCTAAGGTGGACCTGGAGAAGGCGATCCAGAATTATCAAGACGTTTTGCAGACTGCCAGCACCCCAGTGGACTATGTATTTGGAATAGGTCTTTATATGGCGCCGAGCAATATGATACTACGAGACGACCCGGTTGATGGTTACAATAATCAGATCGTAATCACCACCGCCAATCAAAAAATCGGTCACAACGGTAACGTGAACACGGATATCATCAAGCGCACCCCAACACGATCGGGTTCAACAGTGTTGAGGGAACCGATTTCATAAAACGCCCAAAACACAAAATGGATACACATCCCTCAACACAATCGAACCCAGTACCCCCAATTAGTAAATTGGATGCACCATCGAGTTCCATCAACAGACCAATCGCGATTGGAGAAACACCAATCAATCACAGATTGGGTGGGAAATGAAATTGGAAGCACAACACGAGGAGGAGAAATTAGGGCTCGTCGTCGCCCTCGTGGCGATCGGATTATTTGCGCTTTGGTTTTAGGAACTCTCTGGCGAAGAATAGTAGGAGACCGGCGATTGCCACGATTAAAGCCAAGTATTTTTGGCTAGCCATCCGGCCGTTTTTGATAATATAGATAGCAAGTAAGAAACGATACTTCCGATCAGTCCAGGTAGTGCGGCAGCCGCCTTTTCGGCTAATTTAGCCAGGAGACTGGCGAGGGCTTTTAGTTGTTTTTTTACCCACTCCTTGGCTCCGCCTGATGGCGCGGGTGCTGGTGCGGGTGCTGGTGCTGGCGCGGGTGGTGGCGCCGCTCCACCAGTGAAAGCTAGAACTATGGTCGATATAGTCATGCTGATAGCAACGAGGATGCTTGCTTTCGTGATGCCCTGTTCTCTGAATAGAGTGCGAAGACACTTACCGATTGTCGTACGCTCACCGAGTATCGTCTCCTCACGCAGGACCCTCGAGATTGTTTCGCGCATCCGACTTATTTGGGTGCGGAGTGTCTCACGGTTAGTCGAGGCAGCCTCCAAACGAGCTGCTCTTTCATCCCGCAACGACCGCAAGCGTTTGTTGATCCGCTCGGTAGATTCTCTATCACCACCAGCTTCCTCCAGTTTTCTTTCTTCTAGCGCGATATGTTCATCCAGCGACGAGAGTTTGGCGAGGTTAAGGACCAGTTCGCCCCGGACCGTTTGTAGAGCCTTATCGAGGCCCCGGAGTTCGCGAAGAGGTAACGGTGGGTCATCGTTGAGTATTTCCCCCACCCCCAATTGCGATTGGACGCTGAACGTGGTCTCCATCGTGTTAATAGCGTCGGTGGCTACTCGAGGGACATCGCTGAGCGCGACCGTTTCTATCGCGGAGGCCGTTTTCGCCATCGTTTCGTCGGTAGACTGTAGGGCCTCTACAGCGCGGGTAGGCATAATTGTTTTACCCCTCTTCCAATCTGGGAATCCTAGTTCGCTCTTTATGATTTCGCCACCCCGCCGGCGGTTTCCTGCAACGGTGTTTAGCGATAGGGGTTTTGGGGTTTTCGTTCTTCAGTTGACTATTGGGAGATTTGGTGCCGCTTTTAGTCGCAAATCTACCGTTCAGATCCAATTCGAACTTGGAGTAGTCGCGACCGACAGATGGGACCACACCTTTTTCTGCCAAACCGTTGTAGTAGTCGTCTACAGCTCCCTCGAGTAATTCCCGACTTTGACCAACGCTGCCGGTAGCGCCACCTAATTCCCCCGATTGGATTGGAACTGGAGGTTGTATCAAGGGCGTTTCGTAATTATTAATCATCTATGTCATAATCATCCTCATCCGCATCGACGTAATAGTCTCTGCCGATTTCATCCATGTCAATATCGTAATCAGCCATATTAATTTCTTAAAATTAATTATGTATTAAAGACAAAACCATAAGGGTTTAATATAGTTTCACTAAATTATGTCTTCGAGTCAATACGGTCGCAAACTCAATCCATACCGCAGACTGCGTGAGCCCCTCGGGGCAAAAGGCGTGAGACAGAGTGTCGTTATTACGAACAACCCATCGACGATCGACCAGAACCAGCAGCTCTTAGTCCGCTTCCCCAACCTCGGAGCTAACGACGTCATTGTGCCGGGGACTGTTCGCCTCGCTTTCACTATTTCGCTGACGTCGACGGACGCGGACCGAACCGTCGTTCAGAACCTTGGTTGCGCCATAGTCAAGAAGACTATGATAAAGATTTCTGGTAATGAGGTGATGCGATCGACGACAGCGACGTCTACCATTGCTATCAGGACCTGTGGAAGACGGCACAAGAGCGCGAAAACGCCGTCTATCAGGGTATTGACACCAGCAAAAATAAGAACGTAACCAGACTTAGAATCGGGGCTGCTAACAAGGTAGATAACAACGCGAGTGACAATGCGGTCGCGGGCGCTTACGGCAACCGCTTCTACATCCCGCTCGACTTCGAGTTGCTGGAGAGTCACATGCCCTACTATCAGAGCGCTTTGGCTGACCGCCTCGAATACGAACTAACGTTCAATTCAAGACTACGGCCGAGTTCTCATAACCAGCGACCTGTTATCGACGTATACGATCGATAATGTTTCGCTGGAGTACGACATGGTCACGATGCCCGAACTCGCGCGATTGATCAGAACCCAGTACGCCGGGCGCGTTGCCATACTTTACGACCGAGTTCTTCGCCATCGCAAGATGACGAAAGACAAAGGCGACACATTGTGGAATATTAACGTCAACGTACCCGCTTGCTCGATGAAGGTATAATGATGTTGTTCGAGGATGCTCGGTTCGCGTTCGGTGCTAGAAAAACCGACAAATTCTATAACCCCAAAATCACGAAGGTAGAGGTGACGATCGAGGGAGTTCCCAATCAACTCTACAGCGCGGGTCTTCGCGCGCACCAGCAGTGGGACGAAGTAAGAAAGCAGTTTGCTGCCGGCTCTAAGCGCTCTCCGGAGGTTGCAGCGGTTGCCAAAGACCTGCATCTCTCGGCCGTCTCCCTCGCGGAGTTCCTGAATACCAAATACGCGTTATGGCTAGACATGCGAGCCAGCGACGACGACCAAATACACGGCAGCGGACGCCAAGTTGAGAACGCTAGCGAGGGTGTGAGATCAGATCCAGGAACCAAAGAGGCGGACGGAGCCGGGCCATTGAACGTGTACTTATATATAATTACAGACGCACAACTCACCATCGAAGATGGCCGATACGTCTCAGCACTCTATTGATTTAATAAAAAAATCATCTAACGATTTATTAATTAATAAATTTGATAATTCTAAAGAATTAATTAAGAAAATTAGCAATCATTCTAACGATTTATTAATTAATAAATTTGATAATTCTAAAGAATTACTTAAGAAAATTAGCAATCAATACCAATTCACGATTGGAGATGCCCACTCTGCCATAATATGTGGGCAGACAGGATGTGGAAAAACGGTTTTCATCCTCGACTTGCTCGAGGAGTCCTACCGCGATGCCTTTCGTCACATTGTGATCCTGTGTCCCACTGTGCGGCACAACGATACTTATCAGCGGCGAACGTGGATATGGACCGACCCTGAGGTATACGTTATTGACCCCGGTGATAGGCTTCACGATTGGTTGCGTGGTTTATATCAAAGATTCCAGGGTGAGCCCACCCTATACGTGATTGACGATTGCTCGGCCAAGGCGGCGATGACCAAAAAGAAGGACATGCTCTCCGAGCTCGCATTTTCTGGCCGCCATGCTAGGCAAAGTGTATGGATATCCACTCAAAAGTACAAAGCCGTCCTCAAGGATCTGCGCGAGCAAACGAAATGGGTCGCCCTCTTTCACTGCAAGGACCGAGACTCATTCGATGACTGTCTTCGAGAGAATGACGTTATCCCAACGCGCGAGGAGCGCCTGGAGGTTCGACAGATGCTTTCGGAAACTAAGCACGCCAAGCTTTTGCTAAAGACTGATCAACCAACTGCTTACGAAGTTATCAATTAATTTTATAATTAATTAGCAATTACTGAACAAATGCTGAACAATGCTGAACAATGCTTAGCAATTGCTGAACAATGCTGAACAATGCTGAACAAATACTTAACAAATGTTGAACAAATGCTGAACAATGGTTAACAATGTTAACAATTTGGTGCTCCGCTGCGAGCTTTGTTGCGAGCATAATGGTGATCATAAGTATCGGGTGGGTGCGCTTGCCAATATGTTAAAGTGATGAGACTTGTTAGAATAGTTAAATTAATTTTAAGAAAAATGAACTGCGACGAACTTCTCGATCAGCTAATAGAAGAAACCTCAACTCTGACTGCCAACATAGATAATGATCCGACAGAGCAATCGGAATCAACTCCAACGGCGGTTGGTATTGGGTTGAGTGCAACGACTCCGAATGAAAATGAAAATGCGGCGCGACGAGAGCGGCTAGCTGCGCTGGTTGCTGGGGGACAATCGGAGCATTATCTCGGTAGGCGTCTCTCAGTTTTTCAGGTGGATAAGATGTCAGATGCGGAGATCGATAAATGTATGCGCGATACGAATCCAAATTGGGAGCGGAGATGACAAAAACTCTCGGATCGGCGGCTATTCATTTGTACGCAACCGCCGTTAGTATACTTCTCCCTATACCAAACACCGCGGGATTGATTGACGATCTAGAGACTGACCCTTTTATAGGTCACACCCTTAGAACAGCCTGCTGCTCAATTTATCACAAGTTTGGAATGTACTTAGCTCCGCTGACAACCGCGTTGACCACGGGTAAACACTGTCAATTTGGACATATATGCCCACGAACTATAAGCCACCCTGAAAATGATGACACAAGACACACCCGCGAGAGTGACGGAGTTGAACCCGATTGCTCCAACCCAATCGAACCCGAGTGTTACTCCGCCACTGGATGACATACCGCATATAAAAAATCCCAAAAGACAGGCAGCTGGGCGGGCGGCGGCTGCCACCCGAAAAGTTAAACAAGATAAAATACTCGCCGAGCTTCGAGAGGCTAAACTCCAATCGAGATTGGGGTTGCAATCGGGGACGGAGACAGCAAAACATCTGAAGACAGAGTTGAGTACAACCCCAATTCACGAATTGGAAGCACACTCAACACCCAATACCAACCGCCGTTGGAGTTGGGCGAATCCGATTGAACCCAAATTCGTGAATTGGAGTTGGGTTGTTGGTGGTGGTCTGGCAGTTGTTGGTGCCCTGTGCGTGTGGAAATACCCCATATTATCGAAAAAACAACCAGCCAGTGTTCAGAAGAAAGTTACGAAACACCAATCGCGATTGGATGCGCCCCATTTAAACATGATCGCGACCCCTTTTATATGCAATAATGGCTGAACAAGACGGTAAAATGTTAGTGAATGCGCTTTATCACGCCGTGGTGATATCGGGTTTCAGTATCGGGTATGCTCGACTATCAAAGATGGCCCTAGGAGGATCCGCTCCCAAATTGGACTTTACTGTGAGAGACGTAGGGCTCGCGACCTTAGATGTAGCGGCCGCAGTTTGGACCCGAGATTATCTAGTTAAAGCTGGAATTCTACCAGTTAATATATGGAAATAAATGGCTTCAATCGCAATGATGATAGGTGGTGCGCTCTTAAACGCATTTGCGTTCACCGGCAGCAACTTTCTATTCTCTAAACTACAAAACTCGAACGCGGATGAGGAGAGTACGCGTCACGATTTAGCTGTAGAACAATTCAATAGCGCAAAGGAAGCGTGGTCGGAAAAACGAACCGCCCATCTTGACTGGGTCAATGAAGAGCTTCGCCGCGAAAATCACGCCGCACAAACTTTTCAGAACGTTGAAGCCAACCGCGAGTACGCGCTGGCATATCCGCAGAAAAGTCTCGCGCCGTTGGATCGCGAGCCCCAACTTTCAGATTTCTATGTACCGTCAGAGGCCCAAAAAGACCGCGAGATCGCGTTCATCGTCGTGGGAATGGGTGTGGTGGGTCTCGTCGGCTACTATATTCAATCGAGATTTTAAATTAATTATTTTTTTTAAATAACTTTTTTTATAAATATATATATAGAACGATGTCAGTTGACAAACTTTATTTTGCTATGATTGATGTAGGCTACACTGCCCTTAAACACCGCATAGCTGGTGCAAAGGGTATGATTCGTCTGGCCCGAGATTCTCTCGAGACGTTGGCGGGAGGACGAAAAAGCGGCCACCCTTTTCGCAAAGCGGATGTTATATTCCTCCATCAATCCTGGGGGATTAGATTTTCCCAATTTCCTTCAGAACTTAACCCCCAATCGCGATTGTACTTCCAACAAAGGTTTATTATTATCGACGCAGTTACCGGACGATCTGGCGAGGGCATGTTGGAGATTGTCAGATATATTAGAATACATCGCATACGATGAACACGCGCAAACTTAATACCAAACTATCGGTTCGCCTAACGCGCAAGCTAGCGAACACGTACTATAGCCCCCGCGGCTACTGGAAGGGACTCGCTGCCATCAAGAACCTCGCGGCGGCGACCAAGGTTTCAGAAAACGCTGTCAAGGAATGGCTCAAGAAGCAGGCCATCTGGCAGATCTATTTACCCGCGCCTCACAATATTCCGCGCCCGAAATTCGACGTGCCCGTACCGAACCAAGTTCACCAAGCGGATCTCCTGTTTCTCCCTCACGATCGCGTCGGTCGTAAGACGTACAAGTACGCGCTGACAGTCGTTGATGTAGCGAGTCGTTATAAGGGGGCTGAGCCGTTGGCCACTAAAGAGTCTAAGGAGGTGGCCGAGGCTCTCTCCCGAATATATAAGAGGAGTCCTCTCAAATGGCCGAATCTTCTCCAGGTCGATCCCGGCCGCGAGTTCATGGGCGCGGTCTCTCATCTATTGTCTAAGCACGAAGTTTCTATCAGACGCGGGCCGCGTCAACATCCACCGGACCAGGGGATCGTGGAACGCTTCAATCGAACCCTGGCTGAGAGACTGTTCGGACACCAATACGCTAAAGAACTTGTAGACCCTCATTCGCGATCGACCGAGTGGGTGGCCAGACTGCCCGCCGTGGTCTCCGCACTGAACGGAGAGGTGACCAGATTGATAGTAAGAAGCCCGTAGATGCCATCTTTAAGTTTAAAAGGGTGACGAGCGAGCCCTCTGCCGTCTCGCGCGGGCGACCCGTTGGTTTAGAGGAGCAACGGCTTCCATCGGATATTGACGTCCGGTACCTCTATCAACCGGGAGAGCTCGAAGGTGGCAGCCGCCGCGCGACTGATCCCGTGTGGTCTCTCAATGTATATCATCTAGATCGATCTATTACCAAGCCCGATGAGCCCGTGCTCTACTATTTGGATGATGGGCCATCTCGAGGGTTTGTTCGCGAAGAACTTCTCGCGGTGCCTTCTGACACCCAGCTGCCCCCGGATCATCAGAGTCTTTAGATTGCTAATTTTCTTAATTTTTTTCAAAATTATTAAATAAATCATTAGAGAGGTTCTGTATGTATTCCATCTGGTAACACACGTCTTTTATCGTAGTATGCCGAGAGTCCTAATTTTTGTTGACAGTACGTTTTCATAACACCGTCTTTCATTTTAAATCCCCTATTTTGTGCTACATCTATAATGTGTTTTCCATCTTCTGTAGTTTCGGTTAGTACTCGTTTATATCTATCCCAATTTAAATTGTTAGTTCTCTTGGACATTCCTTTCGCAGAGTTTTTATTAATAGAATTAAATTTTTCTACAAAATAACACTTACTAGATAACGCTATCGCCCTATCTCCGCTAAATTCCATTTTGAAAAGTCCGGGCTCTCTTTCGCTCCATTTATCCCAAGCCAACCATTTCTTTTTTTCTTTTTCAAACCCGTCTAGTAAGTTAGGTCTAATCAATTCCTCTATCGTATTTAACATAACTATATACATACTATCCGTATCCATCTGTATTAATTCAAAGTCTTCTCTTTTTACGTATTTGTCAAGAAATTCGTAGTAAAATTCCAACATTCTCAATTTAGCTAGTTGATAAACCGCTATTCCACAATGGAATGGTCTCTTTACCGCACACCTGGGTTTTCTTGAAGATATTTCGTACGCATCTCCTATCTCTTCCAAATCATCAAAATACGCGGATCTTAAATGCTTTGTCAACACAGGTTTCGTTTTGTGTATATGTCGTATTTAAATGTCTCTCCGTTGCCTCTATCATTTTTCCACAACACGAGTTTCCTAATAATTTCATTATGTCGGCTACTGGTTTCTTATTTGGTTCTACATCACCCGTTCGTCTTGCGGCTGTAACTTCTTTTGCGAACCATTCGAATGGTTTTCCGCTAATATAATCTATACACGATGAACTCCAGTTATTTCTAGGCCGTGTTTTAAATACCATTTCAACAGTGGCGCGTACAGCAATACTTTAGTGGCTGTCATAGATCCCACCAATTTTTTTTCCATCTCCTCTTGTTCGGCCAGTATCTTTTAAATATTTTAACATGTGTGTGGGAACTTCATCAACCTCTACTTCTCTGTTTATAAATATTGGGGACATTTCAGAAAACTTATCTTTTAAGTTGTGTGAACTTCTATATCCACCTCCGCAAACCCAAACCAGTCTCCGGATAAAACTCTTTTACAAAACTTTTTAATAAATTTAGGGTTATGTGGGGTATCTATATGGTGTATAGTTTCTCTCCCACACGGCATCTCTTTATTTAACGTAGATAAATATAACGCTTTGCGTCGTACCACACAAAACAGCCTTGCACGGTTTGGAACCCACTCTAATATTTGAAACACCAGCTTCTGCATATCGTGTAAATACTATTGATGGACCGCCAACTAGAGCGTCCTTCATCATTTCGTATGTTTCTTCTTTTGGTGCATATAGAGCATCCTCCGGTATAATCGTCTTTGAAGATTTTTGTTCTTTAATGGTTCCTCTCAATAAATATTGTATAGCTACTCCAGGTAGTGTTACCGCATCTTTGAAAATACCACCACCTCTGTGTTTATAAAATTCCACACATTTTTTCCAACCGCTTCTAGGAACGGTGCTACATCTAAATCGTTATAATATTTCAACCAATCTCTGAAAGTTTTCATATTATTTTATTCTTCGAAAATTCTACGACATTTACTTAATTCTGTTTCATCTATTAACATTTTCCCGATAGTTTGGAATACCAATTCTCTATATCCGGTAGTCCTGGGTAATCCAGTTTGTCTGGAGGGAGAATCGAACCACTCATAAGGAAAGAAAGATTTCTGTCCTTTGCATTCGTAGGCTTTTATCCAACTATCGTAACTTACACCGGGTCCTAGATAAAGTATTACATCAAGAAATCTAAACTCTGGAGTAAATAGAAATATTGTTGCGTTTGCACGTTTTCCGACCATTACTTTCTTTGTTGTTGATGCCAGTTCGCCTACTAGGTATTTCTTTATTAAGTTTATATCGTACTTACTGCTGTTACCTATAACCGGTACTTGCTCTATCCACTGTTCGATCTTGGCGATTTGGAGGTTTTTACGTAAATGTTCTGTATTAAACCCATATCTTGACCACACTTCTTCTCTTATAGCTTTTCCCCTGACTTTCAAATCTTCTACGAAATTTTTCTATAAGTTTTGCGGATCTTTATCACAAATATGAGTTACTGTTCCTGAGAAATTATCTCCTATACTAACGCTTACCGGAACGTGCTCGGCTTCGTACTCTAGATTATTACCGAGAGTTTCAAATTCTGGGTTGAGATATGCCTCAAAATCGTATACTATCTGATATGGATAAAGAGTAGTGTCGCAACCGATCTTTATGTCTTTACCAGTTCTTTGAAATTCGCATTCCCACATAACTACTAGGTTGAATTCTTTGCTTCTTCTAATAAGTGTATCTCTTCTCATAGTGGATGCGCGTTCTTCTTTTCTATGTTTTGCATGAATCTCACACCCGTGCCAGTAACAGCCGTGATATTGATATACGGTATTGGTTTCTGGACAGTATCCATCTACTGGAGCTCCTAAAATCCATCTTTCAACCCCGTGTCCACACTGTTCGTGGTGAATGTGAATTCCCTCGCGCTTTTCCACAGAGTACATCCAATTGATCGCCCCATAAACTGTTAGAACTTTTTGGGTAGAACGCTTTCTCGAACGACGAACGCGGGCGCTCTAAATAATTACCATCACATACTACTTTTGTCTCACCTTTCATACATTTTGGTCCGTGTCTCTTCATATTACTCGCTTTCGTGAATTTCTGCTTGCAATTATCGCAGGCGTAAATTTTAGATAGGTTTTTTAAGGTTTTTTATTAGAAATGCGTGATTATTAAACAGTCCTATTGTCATTGTTTATTACCTATTGCCTTATAGTGCGCTGGTACCTTTTTCAACCACCATATATTACATTCGGTGGGTTGATATATTTCTATACCGATTTTAAAAAACTCTTCAACCTTTTTCAGATCTGAAAAAGGAATTGGTGAAACCACATTACTACCAAAATATTGCTTACTAAGTTCTTTCGCCTTTTTCTGTACATCTGTCGGGTCTTTTATCTGTCATATGCATAAGCTAGACACCTGAACAGACAAAGGTCGTCATTATACTTATCTAAAGAATACATACCTTTTTTATTCATTCAGCCATTCTGGAAGTTCTCCTCCTGCCGCTTCTTTGGATTGTAGTCCCAAATCTATTCCCCTACTACCCTGTATTAGCTTTACGAAAACCTCTACCCATCTTACAAACTTCCACTTTGTATTCGGTCTGTCTATTTTATCGGACATTATTCGTGTTTGCTCCTTATCTGACAGCCATTTTTTAACGGTTTTCATTGATGATAGTGGTTCGCTACCACCGAGATTTTTGTGCATTATTATAGTTACAGGTTTTCCATTTTTAATTTCCTCCATATGTTCTAGCTTGTAAGAATATGAATATCTCAAATAAAAATTGGTTGTTAGATACGGAGCGAGTTTATCGGACATGCGTTCAGACTCGTTAATGTTAATGTTTTTACGAAAGGATAATGTAACTACCCGTCTTCCATTTTCTACCTTTTCCAATGTTTCATCGTGAGCCCCCAATACGAGAGATCTTTTATTTTGTATTGGGCCACCTGTGTGTCTAATTTGGGACAAATTATTGGTGCTTGAAGGTTTTATTACACTAGCCCTTAACTCCGCAATACTTTCTTTTTGAATTCTGTTACCAACTTCATCCGCTAGTGAGAGGTTTGTAAATGCCCCTCTTTTATAGGCGCGGGTAAACCGCTTCATAAACGCCTCATTCTTTGTGGCATTTATCAGCTTTGTCAACCCCCTAACTCTCAACCGTGTACTATAAGTAATCCCTAGAGATTCGGCTTCTCTTCTCAAACTTTCTATTTCTGCTCTAGTTTCTGGCGTTATCATATTTTCTGTATTATACTTTTGTATATATACTTTTGTATAACCTATAAAATTTATCTGTTCAATTGGACGTCAAAAATTTACATAATGTTTTTTTCACATCCAATTGAACAGATCAATTTTATATACATATATAATGGAGTGTGAGACTTGTTGTAAGACGTTTACGTGTAAAGACTATCTACGAAGGCATCTAGCGAGACGTAGAAAGTTTCCTTGTGTCCCCCACAATTTCAATGCCCTAGATGCCCTTGTAAATTCGTTAGTGCCCAAACTCTTTGTAGACATAAGCAACTACGCTGTCCAGGTGGCTAAAGGTGAACGTGGTAGACTAGAGCTGGTAGAATTAGTTGCTGATCTGCGAAATAAATTAGCTATATCGGAGAAGAAAAATGAGGAATATAAACTATTGTACTTGCATGAATGATTTCGACTTTTTTCAAAAGTCAATTACCAATATAATTGGGACTCCCTCTTTTCAAAATTATTTTCTCCAAAAATTCATAAATTTGCTGTCGGGAGTCCCAATTTTCCTCGTTAACCAATATTTTGATTTTCGGGGGTGGTGGGGGTATTATAGAGGGTTATAAACGATACCACGGTAGGTGGTATCATTTTGACTCCCTTACTACTACTATCCAAGTGTCTATGCTTGGAAAAAACCTGGCCTTCGTGGCTTTGCCTCGTTTCTTGTTGTCTAGTAGCATAAGGTCGTAAGTGCTTTATACAGACTATTCACCTGTGCATGTGCTAGCATGTGCAACTGACCACTGACCACTTACAGGTAATTTATACAGGTAAATGATTATATTACATTTCCGTAAACTGTGTTGAAAATATTGTGGCATTATGTGGACCTGTGCAGATATATGTAGATAAATATAGGACTATTAAAAAAAAATACTGTGCTCCAGTAGCAAGCATTATTATTTTTAAACTTTTTTTTTCCATTTTTTTTTTTTTTTCATTTTTCTTTTCTTTTTTTTTCATTTTTTTTTTTTTTTTTCATTTTTTTTTTTCAAATTATTTTTCAATTTTTGTCTAGTAGCATAAGGTCGTAAGTGCTTTATACAGACTATTCACCTGTGCATGTGCTAGCATGTGCAACTGACCACTGACCACTTACAGGTAATTTATACAGGTAAATGATTATATTACATTTCCGTAAACTGTGTTGAAAATATTGTGGCATTATGTGGACCTGTGCAGATATATGTAGATAAATATAGGACTATTAAAAAAAAATTCTGTGCTCCAGTAGCAAGCATTATTATTTTTAAACTTTTTTTTTCCATTTTTTTTTTTTATTTTTTTTTTCAAATTATTTTTCAATTTTTGTCTAGTAGCATAAGGTGGTAAGTGCTATATACAGACTATTCACCTGTGCATGTGCTAGCATGTGCAACTGACCACTGACAACTTACAGGTAATTTATACAGGTAAAGTGATATTACATTTCCGTAAACTGTGTTGAAAATATTGTGGAATATGTGGACCTGTGTATATATATGTAGTATAAGATATTTAAAAAAACATTCTGGGCTCCTATTTATATGTGAGATATATAGACTATTAACATTCTGGGCTCCATAGAGTTTTTTTTATTATTATTTTTTTTTCCTTTATTTATTTTTTTTTATTTTTTTTTTTTTTATTTACATTCTTTTTCAATTTTTTAACTGACCACTAACTTATTACAGGTAATTTATACAGGTACATTATTACATTTCCGTAAACTGTGTTGACAATATTGTGGGCAGTATGTGGACCTGTGCAGATATATGTAGATAAATATAGGACTATTAACAAAAATTCTGGGTCCAGTAGCGAGCATTATTTTTAAAAAAAAAAATTGTATATTACATTTCCGTAAACTGTGTTGAAAATATTGTGGCATTATGGACCTGTGCAGATATAGTAGAATAAATATAGGACTATTAACAAAAAATTCTGGGCTCCAGTAGCAAGTATTATTATTTTTTTATTTTTCAACTTTTTTTTTAAAAACAATTTTTTTAATTTTTTTTTTTTACACTTTATTTTTAAATTTTTTAACTGACCACTACTTATTACAGGTAATTTATACAGGTACATTATTACATTTCCGTAAACTGTGTTGACAATATTGTGGCAGTATGTGGACCTGTGCAGATATATGTAAGATAAATATAGGACTATTAACAAAAATTCTGGGCTCCAGTAGCGAGCATTATTTTTAAAAAAAAAATTTGTATATTACATTTCCGTAAACTGTGTTGAAAATATTGTGGCATTATGTGGACCTGTGCAGATATGTAGATAAATATAGGACTATTAACAAAAAATTCTGGGCTCCAGTAGCAAGTATTATTATTTTTTATTTTAGGCAACTTTTTTTTTTCAATTTTTTTAATTTTTTTTTTTTACATTCTTTTTACAAATTTTTAACTGACCACTAACTTATTACAGGTAATTTATTACAGCTAAATTATTGCATTTACCTAAACTGTGTTGACAAAATTGTGGCCAGTATGTGGAAAACCTGTGGCAGAAAAAAAAAATTTTGTTACATTTGAAAATACATATTGTGTCAGTATGTGGACCTGTGCAGATATATGTAGATAAATATAGGACCTAAACTGCACCCAACACCCCCACCCACCCAAAAAAAACTTCTCGGCTCCAGTAGCGAGCATTATTTTTTTTATTTACATTCTATATTACATTTCCGTCAACTGTGTTGAAAATATTGTGGCATTATGTGCACCTGTGCAGATATATGTACATAAATATAGGACTATTAACAAATAATTCTGCGCTCCAGTAGCTTCACACGCGCAAGAATGACAACTCTTGCATCACTAATTGTTTAGTTATCTCCCTTTGTCCGTCACCGATTTTGTCTCCGGAGCATAACTCGATCACCCTTTTTTCAAACTACTTGTGTATCTGGGGAGGGGGATACACATGTGCTTGTCGACAAGCGTCCATTTCTAGTTTTAAATTGAAATGGATTATGTTGCCAATTTTTCCTAATTATAGCATATTTTTTTCAGGGGAAAATGTAATCTATTTAATGCTAAATATACCTCAGATTCATCTAGAATTGAAGAAAACAAAATTATGGGGGGGCATGCCCCCAGACCCCTCTAGCAAATCGCAGTGCAATCCGCTGCTCAAATAAATTTTCAGGATTGGGGATAGTGTTCTACTCCCATGCCTGATAATGTTTACCCTGTTATCTTCGCATGTAATAAATATATTGAATCAACCAAGAATTGTTACCGTCATATATCGAATTGAAGGTATCAAAGAGGCGATCACTCTGGTGCATTTTTTGTCGAAATTGATGGTTATGTCATCCAAGATGGCCACCGAGAGGTCAAAAGGTCGTTCTTTTATTAGAGATTTCAAAATTCTTCTTCACATGAACCGCTTGGCCCATGGTAGCCAAACTTAAAAGTTATGGTCCATGGGTGAAGCCTTTTCAGATTTGTTAAAATGGAGGTCATCGCTATCCAAGATGGCCGCCGTCTAAAAATAGCATAAATTCTTAAAAAATCTTCTTCTCATGAACCGCTAGCCGGATTTCGACGAAACTTGGTAGGAATGATCGATGTACATTGCTCTTTGAAAGTTGTTAAAATGGTGACCCCGGGGTCAAAAATGGGCGTGGCCCGTGGGGTCAAATTGGGGTCAAATTTTATTTTTGACTGAATATGGTCATGTCATATATCAAATTGAAGGTTTCAATGAGGCGATCACTCTGGTGCAATATTTGTCGGAATCGGATGATTATGTCATCCATGATGGCCACCAAAAGGTCCATTTATTCAAGATTTTTAACGTCTTTTTCTCAGGAACCACATGGCCAATGCTGGGTGAAGCATTTTCAGATTTTTTAAAATGAGAGTCATCGCTTAATCCAAGATGACCGCCATCTAAAAATAGCACAATTTTTTTAAAACACATGAACTCGATGTCACATTCTCCTCTGGTGTTCATGGAGTCAGGTGAGCGAATTAGGGCCATCATGGCCCTCTTGTTTAAAGTACTTCACACTAATAGGTAATATTAAAGACGAATGGAAAGGAACACTTAGAACAGAAAGTATTAACACAGTCACACCTGAATATCTAATTTCAAAACTTTTGAAAAATAAAACGGCTAATAAGATGCTATATGACAAACAAATCGATGCAATGCAATTACCTATACTAAAACACACCGTTAAATGGGAAAATGAATTAAATATTCAAAATGTTGAATGGAAGCAAATATTTATATCACCTATCTAAAGTACTATTAGCACAAAACTAAGAGCATTCCAGTACAAATACCTAATGAGAATAATACCAAACAACTCCTTCCTATTTGCATGTAACTTGAAACCATCAAATCTGTGTGAATTTTGTAATATGAACGTAGACTCAAATAAACATAGTTTTGGGAATGTCAAACTATCCAAACCTTTTGGTCGGAAATAGATGAACTATTGAAATCGAAACTAAATTACAATACAAATCTAAACTACGAAAACATCTAATTTTGTAATATTAACGTAGTATCCAAACAAAAGTCAGTTCTAATCAATTTCATTATCCTTCTAGCAAAATATTTTATCTTCAAATGTAAATGTTGCTCAATATTGCCAATACTAAACTTGTTTAATATGTATTTACAAAAAACAATCCTGATTGAAGAAAAAATCGCGACAATGAAAGATAAATTGATGCAATTTAATGCAAAATGGAATGATTTTCGCTTAAACTAAAATTTGCCAAAGTACCTACAAATTAGTCTTTTATACGCACACACACACATATATATATACAATGCCAAAAATAGTATCCCCACACACAAATAGACCCAGCCCCCACACCCATTTATACTCACACCACCACTCACATCATCAAAATAAAAACTCGTTGTTACATGTCACATATACTAAGACACAAAACACTGTTTATCTTCATAAATTGTTTAACATTTTGTGAACAAATGCATTGTAAACATTGTGTGTGTACATGTATATATTTTCTCTATAAAGAGTTTAATCGTTTCTGTACAAATGCATTGTAAACATTGTGTATGTACATGTATATATTATCTCTATAAAGTGTTTAATTGTTTCTGTACAAATGCATTGTAAACATTGTGTATGTACATGTATATATTATCTCTATAAAGTGTTTAATTGTTTCTGTACAAATGCATTGTAAACATTGTGTGTGTACATGTATATATTATCTCTATAAAGTGTTTAATCGTTTCTGTACAAATGCATTGTAAACATTGTGTATGTACATGTATATATTATCTCTATAAAGTGTTTAATTGTTTCTGTACAAATGCATTGTAAACATTGTGTATGTACATATATATTATCTCTATAAAGTGTTTAATTGTTTCTGTACAAATGCATTGTAAACATTGTGTGTGTACATGTATATATTATCTCAATAAAGTGTTTAATCGTTTCTGTACAAATGCATTGTAAACTTTGTGTGTGTACATGTATGTATTATATGTAACAAAGAGAATTAAAAATTGAAATACAAAAAATGAGAGTCATCGCTTAATCCAAGATGACCGCCGTCTAAAAATAGCACAATTTTTTTAAAACACATGAACTCAATGTCACATTCTCCTCTGGTGTTCATGGAGTCAGGTGAGCGAATTAGGGCCATCATGGCCCTCTTGTTTATAAATGGACTAGTCTGAAATTTATGTCAATTTCAATGCCATTTACAGAAGATAGGACCGATTTTGAAATTCAATGCACGACATTGGCAAAATAAGATAATGTCTGTTTATGTAAATTTTCAACGTAATTTGCAGAAGTCGATTCTATTTTAATAGTGCTATTTTAATATGAATTCCAAATCCGAGATGCCATTGCACCCGACACATATTACACAGATGAGATTTGTGTGTTGCTTTGTGCAAAAAATCGATAACACCCAGCCAGCCGTGTCAACAAACAGGTGTTTATCGTATGACATCAGTCAGCACGAGGCTGTAAACTGCGTAACCTTTAGGCTATGTTTTGAAATGTTACTGATTGGTCAACACGCCTTTTGATGTGCCAGACGTCGCGAACGTGCGACTTTCATCATCGCATCATCATGGGGAAATCATGCAGTAACCAATTTCATGCTGAGGATACGCTTATGTTTGCGGGAAAATATGTTCCGTCTATGCACTCAGAAGTATATGCCGCGACCACCATTTAAACCGTCTCATAGAGACTATTCAAATGAGTGGTCACAACATATACAGTGGAACCCCTCCAAACCGAACACCCTGGGGACAGAGTGAAAAGTTTGGTTTATAGGGGTTTTCGGTTTAGAGGGGTTTTCTATTTCCAGTTAAGGAAATGTATGTTTTCCATCATTAACTCTTGGATTTGTATAGTATATACATGTACCATTATTATCATATTGAAAGCATATGTACACATTTTTTCAATAAATATGTGCAGATTCGCAAGGGGTATAGCAAATACCGGTAGTGCAGATTCGCAATGTAATCTGAGTCTACGGTCTACACTGGTCGCAAAGAGCATATGACACATTTCGCGTGTGCTGTGTAGTTACCACGAGCTGCTACAATAGCCCACATTCTACAGTCACGAGTTTACAGCCTCGTTAAGTAATTATCAGATTATCTCAATTAATCGGTCGGTGGGTTCACAAATAATGTGCCGATTATTTTATTTCCGTAATTGTTACTTGTTACGCGTATAATTCAATTGTGAAATTGAGCTTGTAAAACAGCAAACATGTCTCGTATTTAGGTCGCATGTATTGAATAGATTATTAACTTTGTAATGCCGCTTATAACGTTAAAAAAACACGCCGCTTAGCGCATTACACGCATGGATAGCGCTTGTACAAGGCTCAAGTTAATGTGCGTAATTTGATCAATTATGTTATTTCTTCCACACAAATGTCAAGTTGGGAGTCCGTTAGAATCGTCTCATTCTCGTGGCTCCGCATTTTGGTAACCAGAGCTGAACAGCACTACTGGGAACCAGTATATTGTAAACACGGTGTGATTTTGACACCCGCTTGAAACAACAACATTGAAATTGGGCGCGGTGTATTTCTTGGATGACATCCTGACAGGTGACCGTGTTTCCGGTTTTCCGGGGTTATTTTAACGCTGAAATATGGTTTTGGGACTTGAAATGGCGTCCAGATTACGGAGTAGAGGGGTTCCGGAATAGAGGGGTAGAAACTAATGTGTTTATATAGCAGAATATTCGGGACGTGGTCGTATGTTCGGTATAGCGCGAATTCCGGTATAGAGGGGGTCCGGTTTGGAGGGGTTCCACTGTACTTTCATTGAGAAATAACAAAAATAAAAATAAATTATTTAATAATTTCATACCCGTAAATGTGTATTCCGAAAGAAATGGATTAAAAAAACAACACTGGATTATACGCAGTTCTGTTGATATTTCGCCGATATTGATTTCGAAAATATTTTCCGTAAATGGTGTTGGAAAGTTGATCCAAAATTCAGAGTTCATGCGGAATTGTCCGTGGCTTTAGATATGAAAGGAATGTTGGGTCATGGAGTAATCGGCTGATGATATACATGTGTGTTCCGGTTTCTTGCAGACTTCAAAAGAAAATCGGACCTTGTAGTATTGTTTGATGTTACTGTGATATTTTCTATAAATGACGTTGGAAGATGAGGAAATGCGGAATTGTACTAATGTACGTACATACAAGTACTACCTTTATTTCTTAACTTCAAATACACAGAGATAATACATACCGCAATCAATAGAATATTATAATACCACTTTCGGCAGCAATATGATCGCAAATATAACACGATTTCTGACGATAGTCTGTTACAAATTTAACACGATTTTTATAAACAAATAGGCAAAAAAATCGGGAGCCAAGGCACAACCGTGTACTAACCGAAACCGTGTTATAGTGAAGCGTGTACTACCGGGGTCGCACTGTACCTGTAAATACTCACCAATCAGCTGTCAGATCTCATCGCTAAGGGGTAGGTAATTGGCGAATACCTATAAATACTCACCCATCAGTTGCCAGACGTCATCGCTAAGGGGCTGGTAATTGGTGAATATCTATAAATACTCGCCAATCAGCTGTCACATCTCATCGCTAAGGGGCAGGTAATTTGCGAATATCTATAAATACTCCCCATTCAGCTGTCCGATCGCATCGCTAAGGGGCAGGTAATTGGCAAATAGCTATAAATACTCCCCAATCATCTGTCGGATCTCATCGCTAAGGGGCAGCTAAGTTGCAAAATATCTATAAATACTCCCCAATCAGCTGTCAGATCGCATCGCTCAGGGGCAGGTAATTTAATGTGTTAAAAGTGGATGTAGCAGGTCGGTGAATTGGGGATTTGTACGGGTAACAGATTGAGTGAAATATATTGAAAATTATTACCAAGTCATATTTATGATTAATCATACTCTAAAAGTCAAACAAACAGAATGGAACAGTCAGTTTTTGATATTCAGGGCTGAAATGGTTAATTTCCATCATTTTGTTTGTAGGGCAACTCCCCCCAGGCTAAGGCTATAGCCCGCCATCTCTCGGAGAAACTTCACGCGCTCAAGTCCAAAATTCAGGAGGCCCTTATCAGCCAGGCTGCCGAGGATTTTATAGACATCTCGACACCACTGAAACACCTCGCCGAAGCTGCGGTTGTACCGTTGGGTAAGTCACGTTTCTTCTCTGAAATTAGTATAAACATATTTTATTCATATACATGATATGTACATGATGTAAATCACGAGCAAAACTTGAGGTAATATGAATGGGATTCAGAAGAAAGCAAGTTGCTTATGCGAATCTGTCTCCCGATGGGTAATACATCTATGTAACGGAGAGTCAGCATGGATGGTTTGAGTGAACCAGTCTATGGAGTGTCTATGTGGCGAGTATACCTGATGGTAGTAGACCGCCCACGGGCCTCCCTACTATCGGCGTATGTCTTAGTAAGGTAGGGTCTGGGATTACTGAAGAACACAGGCCTTGGTGAAAGTTAATACATTTCCAGATGTATTCATAAGGTCACTACAGAACAAGTTGTGCAACTGCCTTAACTGGTCCACTCATTTGAATAATAATGACATCATGTGCATGTGTGCACTCAATCCAACTGTCGGCTAGTGGGACGTCCTATGCTACGTCATAACTGTACTTAGTCAAATGATGATAGATCATCAATATGATATGCACTTGTAGTTATATCAAATGACCCTTTCAACACTACAGACTGTTGTAATCAGTGCTTATACAGATGATCCGCTTCGTAATGATTAGCCCAATCAGTTATAGTTTTCAGGTCGTTATTAATTAGCCCCGCAGCATCGTTTGGATTGTTTACACTAATATAGAGGCTGTTATCGTCTGCAAATAGTCTGATATTGCAGTGTATGTTGCTTACGATATCATTGATATAATTGAGGAATAGTAGTGGACCTAGGGTTGCGCCTTGTGGCACGCCAGCTGTTATGTATGCCCAGTCTGAAGTGGCTCCAGGTATGACTACCCATTGTCGACGGTTGTTATGGTAATCTTTGAACCAGAGGAGTAGGTTGCCCTTAATCCCAATAGATTCAAGCTTATAGATAAGACCCTTATTGCAGATTCGGTCAAATGCCTTGCTAATATTGCAAAACAAATGGCATGTACCTCTTTGCAGAATGTATTATAAATTGCCACAAGTTGGTTAGCGGTAGAGTCACAAGGTACAAATCCTGACTGGAAAGTAGATAGTATGTTGTTTTCGGCCAGAAAGTCAAATAGGTGTTTTATGGACAATTTTCCACAAAGCTTTGCCAATTGCGCTAAATATGGATATCGGTCTAGTTTGCCATATCAGAAGGACCATTCTTTTTGAAAATTAGCGTCACGTTAGCTTCTTTCCATAAATTGGGTACCGTACCAAATTCTATAGACGTGTTAAATAGCGAACATAAAGGTTGTGCTAATTCTGTGCTTAGTTCTTTCAATACTTTGTTATTTATACCATCAATTCCACATGCTTTTCCAGTTTTTACAGATTTAAGGACATTGGTTACTTCCAATGATGTTATTTGTAGTGTATCTAGGTTTGGCATATGTTGTGTATTTTGTAATGGTGGGAGTTGTATACATTTGTAGTTGAATCGTCAAGTATAGTCTGTTGATGGAAGAATTCGTTAAGAGTGTTAGCTTTGTCAATTCCATCTACTAGATATTGACCATTATTATAGAGTGGTGGTATATCAGAGTTTGTTGTTTGTCAGATGTAATAAAATATTTCAGGGTTTTCCACCAGTCTTTTCTTTCAGTATGTGACTCTGATAATTTTTCATTGTATATATAAAGTGTCATTTCGTTGTCGCTTGTATTCAGACCCAGTGATCGGGATTATTAGTTTGTTTTGCTTTTTTAAACGCTCTCGTACGTTTACGGATAAGTTTTCTAATATTAGTGTTCATCCAAGACGGGTCACTGGGTCGTATTCTGACTATTTTGTTTGGTATACACGAGTCAGTTAGTTGTATGATCTTCTGGGTTATATTGTTGGCATATGTATTTATGTCATTGTTAAAAGTTGTTCCTGCCAGTTTCGCCCGCCATTTCCCTCAGCATGTTATAATCACCTGGTTCATATAAGTATATTTTCCTAGGAAATGTTTTATAGTGCGGTTTGTAAAAGTCAAGTATGGCGTATATGGGACAATGGTATTGCACATTTTGGTCTAGGAATGGATATCCCATCCCTGATATCAGGTTTGTTTGTGAACAGCAGGTCAATTAATGATGCAGATGTTTCTGTAAAGTGTGTGGGTTCTAAAATGACTTGATTTAGATATTTTTGTTGACAAATGTTGTTTATTTTCCTTCTGTGAGTATCGTGTAACATGTTGAAAACAAAATCTCCAGTAACTATTATATTGGGTGTTTCGGAGTCTACTGCTAGATCTATTGAGTGTTCAATAGATGTCAATATGTTTGGGCTTGAGTTGTGTTGTCGATGAAATGTACCAATTATAATTTGTGTCGAGCCTGCTTGCGGAAAGCGAAACATAGTGATCACAATGACATCCGGGTGTCCGTGCGTGCGTCCGTCCGAAATCTGTGTTAAAGATTTTAAATACCTTATATCTCTCTGCAGTCCTAAGTCACATTGACTTGAAACTTTAAATGCATATTACACTGCAGCTCCATTATAACGCGATCATGTATAGCGCGATCTCCATTATAATGCGGGTCTCTCGTGGATCCCAAATTTTTTTTTAAAAAATAGAGAAAAAAGAAGAAAAAAGAAAACAAAGAAAAAAAATCAAAAAAAAATCGTCGGACGTCGTAGTCATCGTGTAATTAGTTGATTCGTGATTTCTGTAAGTTTATTCAAACAACGACATTCAAAGTCCATGAAAGGATTATTATTAGTATGTTAGCAAATGTGATACCTTTAATCAGGTAATCATGTTAATAGGCATATTTATTAATCAATTCAATTACCTTAATCCCAATTGACATGTATTCGCGAAGTAATGGTCGTATCAAAGGAGCATGCCGACTCGTGTCTGGAGCTATAATTATCACGCGATGTTTGTGACAGTCATCAAAGTACAACTACCACGCTAAAGAATTCGCCAGTGTGTATAAATAATGATAGACCTGGTTTGCATGTTATGAGACGTATATCCGTGTTAACACGTAATTGTCGCTAATAAATGGTTGCGTGTTCGGTCGCCTTTCTCTACTTTACTTCCACTACATTGTGTATTGATTTTTCATAATTGTGACAGGTGTAATATTTAGCGTTCTATAAATAGACTGGTGTTTGTGTGCAATCTGAAACAATACATTCAGCATTATCTGGGTATGGGATCACGTGGTCTATTGTTTACACTGCAGCCCACGGCAATCATGATGTCTCGCGTAAATAGTAAATTTCATTCATCAATATGACTGTCAATACTTTGCGTTAAAGTTTTGAGATACCTACTATCTCTGTAACTGTAAGTCAGATTTGCTTGAAACTGTGTATGTTTATTGGGCATCATCCATATATTCATTCTGTGTCCCACTCATGCGGCCCCTGTGTCCCAAGGTCAAGGTCAAATGACTTAGAAGTTATAAAATCTGCGTTAAAGTGTTTACATACCTTATATCTCCACAATCGTTACTCCAATTTACTTCAAACTTCCAATACTTCCTTTTCATCATCCATATTTTCATTCTATAGCCTGTCCATGTGGTCCATATGCCCAAGGTCAAGGTCAAATGACTCAATGTTGTGAGGCTCAAGATCGTGTCTCCTAATCACAGGCAGTGTGTCCTTTACATAGATTGCGACACCTCCATGTCTATTGGTAGCACGGTCTTTTCTTTGCGGAGGGTGATATTTGGAGAGTAGTATGTCACTGCTAGCTACGGAGTCATCAAGCCACGATTCAGTTAAGGCAATTATATCAAAATGGTTTAATTCAGCTTGGATAATATCGGTTTTATGTTGCAGACTTTGGACATTTAGATGGACAATCAATAACTTTTGTTTTATTGCAATGTGGAGATCTTCAGTGATGTTCAATGCAGACTCGGTGGAGGAAGGGCCAGGGTTTGTCTCTACGTCTCCTGAGTTTTGAATACGGAGTGTGGCTAGCCATGTTAATAACTAAAAACTCGTGAGTGGACCCATTCCCTTTTGTCTACATGTTCGATCATAAAATGTACCAATTCGCATCCTGTATTGTGCAATATACATATCCATTAGGTATTGTTACATGACTGCCGTTGTCCGACACCGCTCACAGCCGTGTTCAAACGTACCAACCAATCACCCCGATCAATCAATCCCCTATCAATCAATCCCCTATCAATAAATAAATCACCCTGATCAACCAATCACCCCCCCCCCACGCGATCGATCAATCAATCCCCTATCAATAAATAAATTGCCCTGATCAATCAATCACCCCAATCAATCAATCACTCCAATAAATAAATTAATTAATAAGTCTCACTAACTAATCAATCACCCCCATCAATTCAATTATGCCAATAAACCAATCCACCAATGAATCAGTCCAACCTGCTGTACAATGTTCAGGTACACCGGGTCGGGAGGCCAACTTTGCTGACAAGGCACGGAACTTCCAGGCCCACGCCACCAAACTGGCGGACACGGCCAACATGGTAGCCACCGCCGGCGGCTGTCGCAACAAGAAAACTGTCCAGGAGATATTCAAGTCATCAAAACAGGTAATACAAGCGATGCTGAAACATGTCTTCTGTAGTTCTGAATGTAGCTGTATAATAGTTACCACAATGTAGGCATGATAAAACAGTTCAAGGGACAGTGTGATATAATTATCTTCTGAATGTATCCATCTATTTACCTTGGCTCTAAAAACAATAGTGTGCCGGATATTTTGCAAGTCATGTCAAAACTGGTAATATATACACGTAAAACATTTCTTTCTGACTCGGTTACCGTATTCTGCCGATTATAGGTCGCAAGAGTGCATAAGACGCACCCCTATTTTCAGTCCAAAATCTGGGGGAAAATGTCTACATGAGATTATAAGACGCACCCAATTTTCGTAACAAAATGAAAAAAAAAAACGAAAAAAACTTGCCAAGTTGTTGTGATTTAAATCCCCCGCACTGTTTTTTTTATTCGTACCTTGGACGTTTTTGTCTGTATTTTCCCTATCATAGTTTGCTATGTCCGTAATTTGCCGACTTTGTCCGTGATTCCCCGGTCCGTATTTCACCGTTTTCTAGTATCTTCAATTACACTGTGAACTCGGTAGTACACGCTTCACTATACACGTGCTCGGTTAGTACACGGTTGTGCATTGGCTCCCGATTTTTTTGCCTATTTGTATATCAAAATCAGGTTAAATGTGTAACAGAATATTGTCATAAATCGTGTTATATTTGCGATCATATTGCTGCCGAAAGTAGTATTATATTGTTAATTATTGATTGCGGTATATATTATCTATCTCTTTTCAACACCATTTACAGAAACTATTTTCGAAATCAATATCGGCGAAATATGGCGACAGATCTGCGTATAATCCAGTGTTTTTTTAACCCGTTCCTTTCTGAATACACATTTACGGATATGAAATTTATTAAATATTTTATTTTTATTTTTGTTATTTCTCACTTTTGCGGCACACATCACAAGGCGTGTTGACCAATCAGTGCAATTTCAAAACATAGCCTAAAGGTCACACAGTTTACAGCCTCGTGCTGAATGATGACATAAGATAAACAATAAGCCGGGATTTGTCAGAGATAGAGACTCAATTCACATAAACACGTTTGCCGTGTCATAAATAGACTGGTTCTCGGTAGTATTGTTTCACTGGGACGCAATAGACAGGGTACCAGTTTAGTGACGAATACGAAACTGACGTCAGCAACCGCGTGTATTGATATTTGATAAATCTTGACACGCGGTGTGTTTGATGTCGGCCAGCTGACTTAGGCTTGCCACTTTCATCAGCATCGTGTAAGCACACAGTTTCGAAACTAATGATGGAGTTTTATAACTTGCGTGGAATTGCATTATGCATATTGGGATTTACCGTTAATGGCGTCATGCAATATTTTTCACGGCAAAATGACACCGACCGATATGGGCCAGGTAAATGTTTTCAAAAGATAATTAAAATGATAGAGGCCAGATTGTGATTCGGCAGAGAAAATGTCGACCGAATGTGACACAGCGTCGAAACCACAGGCATTCGGCGTGTTTCGGCTTTCGTCGGTCTAAATCGATATATATATACAGTGGAACCCCTCCAAACCGGATCCCCTCTATACCGGAATTCGCGCTATACCGAACATACGACCACGTCCCGAATATTCTGCTATATAAACACATTAGTTTCTACCCCTCTAATCCGGAACCCCTCTACTCCATAATCCGGACGCCATTTCAAGTCCCAAAACTTAAAATAACCCCGGAAAACCGGAAACACGGTCACTCAGTCCTGTCAGGATGTCATCCAAGAAATACACCGCGTCCAATTTCAATGTTGTTGTTTCAAGCGGGTGTCAAAATCTCACCACGAGAATGAGACGATTCTAACGGACTCCCAACTTGACATTTGTGTGGAAGAAATAACAAAATTGATCAAATTACGCACATTAACTTGAGCTTTGTACCAGCGCTATCCATGCGTGTAATGAGCTAAGCGGCGTGTTTTTTTTAACGTCATAAGCGGCATTACAAAGTTAAGAATCTATTCATGCGACCTAAATACGAGACATGTTTGCTGTTTTACAAGCTCATTACAATTCTATTCTATTCGGCTCATATTTAAGGGTGGGAATTGGCTCGAACACCTTCCATACCCGGGCTCATTTGGTTCACAATTTAATTGGTTCACAATTTAATTATTTATTTAATTATACGCGTACGTAACAATACGGAAATAAAATAATCGGCACATTATTTGTGAACCAACCGACCGATTAATTGAGATAATCTGATAATTACTTAACGAGGCTGTAAACTTGTGACTGTAGCCTGTGGGCTATTGTAGCAGCTCGCGGTAACTACACAGCACACGCGAAATGTGTCATATGCTCTTTGTGACCAGTGTAGACCGTAGACTCTGAGTACATTTCGAATCTGCACTATTTGCTATACCCCTTGCGAATCTGCACTATTTGTAATGTCAATAAAAAAAACACATTCTGGTCTTAAAAGAGCGCTCCAGCTGATCGAGAAAGTTCCACAGTGGCACAAAATACTTAGGGGCCTTTATCCCATGTCATCTGCACTCTGTTTATTGGGAATTACACATGTCAACATGATAAAACACAACTGGGTAGCCGAGCCCCAGTTAAGGTGCGTAATTTGGGGGTACATTTCTTATTTCTCCATACAAATGGCAAGTTGGGAGTGCGTTAGAATCGTCTCATTGGGAATAAAAAGAAACTTGACATATTTATTGAAAAAATGTGTACATATGCTTTCAATATGGTAATAATGGTATATACTATACACATCCAAGAGTTAATGATGGAAAACATACATTTCCTTAACTGGAAATAGAAAACCCCTCTAAACCGAAAACCCCTATAAACCAAACTTTTCAGTCTGTCCCCATGGTGTTCGGTTTAGAGGGGTTCCACTGTATATGCAGTTATACCGATGAAAGCTGAAACACGCCGAATGCCTGTGGTCGAAACGAGTAAGGCGCGAACTGTTTAGAATACGAATCTGAGGATACTTTTCCAATTTCAAGCGGATGTTACCGCAAAGACTAACAACAACAAGAAATATCGAAACAACTTTATTTTATGAATTTTTTGTCGATATTTCAGGGTGGAAAAAAATGCTCTTGTATCCAAACGTGTGAATAAGACGCAGCAGGGGCTTTGCGGGATGAAAATCTGGATAAAAAAAGTGCGACTTATAATCGGCAGAATACGGTACTTCTGTTCTCAACTGCAATATTGACCTGTCTTTGCATAAATATGGCTGTAACTGGAGAAATGGGGCTTATGGGTTTTGTGACCAATGTTGCTCCTCATCAAATAGCACACTCATGTAGCTGACTGAGCAGTTGCACATGCTGATTTGGATCTACACTGGTGGCAAAACCCATAAGCCCCATTTCTCCAGTCAGAGCCACATTCGTGTTGGGATGATAATGTATAATGTAAAGCTCATCTTGTCACATGTTTACAATACTCCAGGTGAACGATCTGACGCCCCAAGTGGCGACCGCCGCCAGGATTGTGTTCGGTAACCCTGACAACCAGGCGGCCGCGGAACACTTCGAGCTGTTGAAGAAACAGTGGAGCGACAACATGGAGAGATTGCGGGGTCTGGTGGACGAAGCCATAGACACAACAGCGTTCATCAAGGCTGAAGGTACCGCAATTATTCTAATAAACACGTTGGGATTATGCAATATTTATCCCATCGCGAAAATGGTATATAGGGATGCAAAAGTCGTCCGTCCGTACGTCAAGGTCAAGGTCAACTGACTTTTGCGTTAAAGTTCTTGTCAAAATTTGCGTTAAACTTTTCACATACCTACTATCTCTGTAACCGTAAGTCAGATTTGCTTTAAACTTTTTATGCTTATTGGTCATCATTCATATATTCATTCTGTGTCCCACTCATGTGGCCCCTGTGCCCAAGGTCAAGGGTAAAGTTGCATTAAAGTTTTCAGGTACCTACTTTCTCTGTAACCGTAAGTCAGATTGGCTTGAAACTTATGCTTATTAGTCATCATCAATATATTCATTCTCTGTCCCATGTATGCAGCCACTGTGCCCAAGGTCAACTGAGTTAGAAGTTCACCTTGTTTGTAAGGCAAAAATGTTTTTTTTTTTTCTTTTTACAATAACTCATCAACCGCTTCACCGATTCTGATAATATTTGGCCACAATATTTGTCTAGGGATGGTGCTTTGTTTTGCATATGACCCACATCCGACCGTCCAAAGTCAAGGTCACTGAGGAATTGATTTTTATTATTATTGTTATCAAGGCTGCTAGCGAGGGATGATTAGCTTCGCTTAACGATGCCAGTTCTTGTTTTTCAATGTATCTGTTGCTACATTATATATATTTTACCCTGAGATCACCAGATGCCTCGGCGGGCTCTACATGCAAGCCGCGGCCATCTGGTATTATCCCATCACATAGCGAAAATGGGATATAGGGATGCAAAAGTCGTCCATATCCGTCCGTCCGTCCGTCCGTCCGTCCGTCTGTCTGTTCATCACGTTTTCCATTCTGCTATAATTTCTTTAGTGTATGACCGGTTTTCATTCCCCACCCCACCCATGCTCCCCTTGTGCCCAAGGTCAAGTTCAAATTAATTTTGAAATTTCACATTCAGTAGATGTGTGCACGTTTCTCCATTCTCCTATAACTTCTTTACTGTACGAGTGATTGGCTTGAAACATCATGTGCATGGTTCCCACCATTCATATATTCATTCCCCACCACACCCATGCTCCCCCACCCCCATGGTCAAGGTCAAATAACTTTGAAATTTACATTCAGTAGATGTGTGCGCATTTCTCCATTCTCCTATAAATTCTTTAGTGCATGAGCAATTGGCTTGAAACTTCATGTGCATGTTTGTCATCATTCATATTTTCATTCCATGCCCCACGCATGCTCCTCTTTTGCCCAAGGTGAAGGTCAATTAAATTTGAAATTAGTAGATGTGTGTGCGTTTCTCCATTCTTCTATAACTTCTTTAGTGTACAAACGATTGGCTTGAAACGTCATGTATGTGTTTCTCATCATTCATATTTTCATTCACTGCCATACCCATGCTCCTCTGTGCCCAAAGTCAAGGTCAAATAACAAAAATCTCACCGTCAAATCAGTGCGTGGACAGTATCTGATTTGTCGTCACCTTCAGATGGCCATTTCCCCTTTAATATTTCTTGTATAATATTAGCACTTACAGCCTATGTTGGCAAATCTTTACTTAATTAGTGGGTATGTTTCACAGTTAGTAATGTATACATGTACCAGTATAGGAAAATGGTAGCATTAGTGAATCACTTTCGAAGCAAATTCTTGAAAATCATCATAAAACTTTTTATCGTACAAAGTTTAGTGAACCGGGCCCGATTTTCTTCATATTCGATATACAACCCTACCATCAAGTGCAGGAGTGTGTAACATAAAAATGTTCGCTGTCCCACTGATCGATCCGCAGTTATGCCCTTTTTTCGACTCTGAAATTATTTTTTTTCCTTGTTCGGCGAACTACTTCTACAGTATTTGGCCGATTCTCTTCATACTCGGTATACATCCCAACTATCAAGTGCAGGAATGTGTAGCATACAATTGTTCGCTGTCCCACTGTTCCATCCAGAGTTATGCCCCTTTTTTAGACTCTAAATATATATTTTTTCCTTATCCGGCGAACTACTTCTACAGTTTTTGCCCGATTCTCTTCATACTGTGTATACATTCCAACCATCAAGTACAGGAGTGTGTAGCATAACATTTTCCCTGTCCCACTAATCCATCCGCAGTTATGCCCCTTTTTCGACTCTGAAAATAATTTTTTCTCCAATCACTCACTAAGTGATTGCTGTTGTATTCATGAATGCTCAACAGTGGTGGCATTTTGTTTTACAAACAATTTTCTAGTTTGTTTCTTCATTTCTCCACGAAAGTATATCCTTTATTCGGCCCGTAGAGAATGAACTTGTGGATTCTCTTCCAAAGTATGGGACAAAATGGAGCGGGTTTTAGACATTTACATTGAAATGGGTGTGTAAACAAACCGGCATAAACAAACCGGAGTATAAAAATGCTATTTATACGATACGTATTATGTTTTACCGCGGGGCGGATGGGCGGCGGACACAAAAACTGCATAGTTTGTGTACACATCTCCTCTGAAACCATTCAGTCAATCGATCTGAAACTATACACACGTCTTCTACACATATTGAAGATGTGCACCTTGCTGTTTTTATGCCTTTATCACCTTTTTAACTTAGCCATTTTTTCTACATTTTTGTATACAGTTCTATATAGGGTAGAGAGTTTGTGTACACAACTCCTCTGAAACCGTTCAGTCAATCGATCTGAAACTATACACACGTTTTCTACACAAACTGGGTGATAAAGTGGGAGGAAAAGTTACAACGCCACCGTGAGTATGTCACCCACTGGCCACCATACTTATCGATAAACACAAACCTTATATATAGCGTCTCGAGATAGCTCGTCGCCTATGGCTAAACCAATACACACCCTCAACTCTGTTGAAGCTATTGGAGAAATACTCCGGCGGTTTATGAACAGGTAATGTTTTCATAACTGTGTGATTTAAATCAATACACACCGTGGCCTCAATAAGGTGAAATTGGAACATTGTCGTCTGCTGATAAAATATCGGGTTTATTCACTGAGCGCTGTATCTGACAAACAGCGGTTGAATCAATGCACACCGTGGCCTCAATAAGGTGAAATTGGAACATTGTCGTCTGCTGATAAAATATCGGGTTTATTCACTGAGCGCTGTATCTGAAAAACAGCTGTCGGATACGAACGCCGAGTGCATTTCACCTTATCGATTATTGGGATAACAGTGGGGGAAAAGTTACAACACCACCTTCGATAATAGGCCTCGGTTTCGGCTACTATTTCATGTTAAACAAACAAAACCTATAGGTAAACCAAAGTTTGATATGAAGCCATATATTTGTCTCGATTGTGGCAGAGAATCAGCGACATCGCGCGGATTGGGGGTACACAGGCGAAAGGCTTCGTGTAGACCCACCAAAGTCTTGTGCGAATGGTGTGGAAAATCAATGGCTAGCGCGGCAACCTTAAAGATACATAAACTCATGGCATGCCAAGGGGTTCCTGCAGAAATTAAATCCGATATCATTGAACATAGAACGCGGGTAAAAGGCTACAAAATCGATTTTTAATCTCTAACCACCAATTTATAGGAGTTTTTTACACTCCTATAAATAAATTATAGATCCTATATTAGAAATTTGACTTTCCTGTGGTAGGTGGGACTATAATCAGCCCAGATAAGACCCTCCAACCTAGGTGGTATCATTTCCATCCCCACTATACTACTTGAAGTCTCCATCTTCGTGTTTTCGGATACCTCGGTCCTTACTCGCGTGTTTTGACGTGTGCATAAAAACCCGGATGTAAATATTGACATCTGATCTTCTGCTGTCAAAAACTGCTCAGTCCAGAAAAAATGTGTGTGAAACAAGTAAAGTAACACACATTGTTCTACAAGTTATTTAAAATTGATATAATTCACTATTCCCATATATCCATGGCAACAAAAGTCTAAATTCTTGTATTAGTACTTTGTATGATCGTCCTGTAAACTTTTCAGGAAAAGTTCATTGACCCCTACACTGCGTCTAGCAACTCCCGGTTTGATTAAGTCATGATATTTTTTTTATTGGGTTTTCGTCCTCCTTGTATTTTTATTGCCAATTTTATTTTCCTTCAATTTCTACACAAAATATCCATGATTTTTTTTGCCAACAGTATCAATTATGTTTGACATAGTGTGTGTATTTTCCCTATGACAATGTGAATACATGTTATATTATCAATTCACTACATGATTCCTTGGTATTCTAGTATTCTGCATGCACACATTTGTTCACATACCATGTTTATATTATGTCCCATAAAATGTGTGTCTATGAATAATGAAGCAATTTTTGTTAATTTATATTTTTAATACTTCCCATTAAAAATGATTAATTAATAGCAAATAATAATAATTTAAAAAATAAAAGGTCACTGCATTATCAAAAGTGGGACTATAAACCAATATTAAATTCATCTTGGCCTATTTCCATGAATTCCTGTGTAAACACAAACAAATTGCATGCTGGGAAATGTGTATTACGAAATTGAGTACATTCAATGGCGGCCTCCTCGCAAATATGCATGCAGTATTTCTCTCTGTTATGCAGTGTTATTTCAGCAATATTTTGTGATTATGCGCATCTTAAGACATATTGGATGATAAAACAAATGGTAAGTATGTTTGAAGTTGATGTTGTGTTTATGGTATAGCTATTAATGCGTTATATATGCTTAGGTTCACGATTATCGGACACGCAAGGATATATAATTTCTACTTTACACATCTCCACCTAAATTAGTATACCTGTTTATCACAACAAGAGGAAGAAATAATGCTATGGATTTTCAAATTCTCATTACCCGGTAATGTTTCTTGCCTTGGTGTGATTTTCACATTTCTGCATCTTCGCTGTCTGGCCCATCTTGGACGGACATATTTTGTGACTTACAGCACTCTTGTTCTATATTGTTTTGCCCTGGTCTCTGTAGAGCCGGGAGACATAATACAAATTATGGGGTTTGGACTGTCTTTTTGAAAATATATGCAAATAAAATAATATTGTGCAATTTATTTGTTGGAGTGACTGTGAATGAGAAACTAACTACAAATTAATTTTTTCTGGCCTAATCAAAGTTTTTTATTACGGTATGCCAGAGAAAATTAATTTGCAGATCTACAAGATGTTTACAAGTTGCGGTGTGATATTGTCAAGATTAAAACATAAACGATGTCTGTTTATCTTAATAATAAGTACATCGGTTTTCATCCAATCAGAGGAGGGTATCCTAGCCGACACAGAACGGGTAGAGGAAGGCATCCGCACGGTCGACTCGCCCAAAATCGTCACGAACGCATCGAACATTGCACGCCGGGCCAATCGTGTCCTACAGGTGGCTCAACAGGAGGCTGAGAACAGCGAAGATCCGAAATTTGTGGATAACGTGAACCACGCCAGCGAACAATTACGGTCTAGTAAGTAGCTTGTATTTTACGTGAAGATCCCATGTTTGTGGATAATATTAACCACGCCAGCGAACAATTGCGCTCTATTAAGTGGCTTGTATTTTACATAAAGATCCCATGTTTGTGGATAATATTAACCACGCCAGCGAACAATTATGTTCTAGTAAGTGGCTTGTATTTTACGTAAAGATCCCATGTTTGTGGATAATATTAACCACGCCAGCGAACAATTACGGTTTAGTAAGTGGCTTGTATTTTACGTAAAGATCCCATGTTTGTGGATAATATTAACCACGCCAGCGAACAATTACGGTCTAGTAAGTGGCTTGTATTTTACATAAAGATCCCATGTTTGTGGATAATATTAACCACGCCAGCGAACAATTATGTTCTAGTAAGTGGCTTGTATTTTACGTAAAGATCCCATGTTTGTGGATAATATTAACCACGCCAGCGTACAATTACGGTCTAGTAAGTAGCTTGTATTTTACGTAAAGATCCCATGTTTGTGGATAATATTAACCACACCAGCGAACAATTACGCTCTAGTAAGTGGCTTGTATTTTACATAAAGATCCCATGTTTGTGGATAATATTAACCACGCCAGCGAACAATTATGTTCTAGTAAGTGGCTTGTATTTTACGTAAAGATCCCATGTTTGTGGATAATATTAACCACGCCAGCGAACAATTACGGTCTAGTAAGTAGCTTGTATTTTACGTAAAGATCCCATGTTTGTGGATAATATTAACCACGCCAGCGAACAATTACGGTCTAGTAAGTGGCTTGTATTTTACGTAAAAATCCCATGTTTGTGGATAATATTAACCACGCCAGCGAACAATTATGTTCTAGTAAGTGGCTTGTATTTTACGTAAATATCCCACATTTGTGGATAATATTAACCACGCCAGCGAACAATTACGGTCTAGTAAGTGGCTTGTATTTTACATAAAGATCCCATGTTTGTGGATAATATTAACCACGCCAGCGAACAATTATGTTCTAGTAAGTGGCTTGTATTTTACGTAAATATCCCACGTTTGTGGATAATATTAACCACGCCAGCGAACAATTACGCTCTAGTAAGTGGCTTGTATTTTACATAAAGATTCCATGTTTGTGGATAATATTAATCACGCCAGCGAACAATTACGGTCTAGTAAGTGGCTTGTATTTTACATAAAGATCCCACGTTTATGGATAATATTAACCACGCCAGCAAACAATTGCGCTCTAGTAAGTAGCTTGTATTTTACGTAAAGATCCCAAGTTTGTGGATAATATTAACCACGCCAGCGAACAATTACGCTCTAGTAAGTGGCTTGTATTTTACATAAAGATCCCACGTTTGTGGATAATATTAACCACGCCAGCGAACAATTGCGCTCTAGAAAGTGGCTTGTATTTTACATAAAGATCCCATGTTTGTGGATAATATTAACCACGCCAGCGAACAATTACGGTCTAGTAAGTGGCTTGTATTTTACGTAAAGATCCCAAGTTTGTGGATAATATTAACCACGCCAGCGAACAATTACGCTCTAGTAAGTGGCTTGTATTTTACGTAAAGATCCCAAGTTTGTTGATAATATTAACCACGCCAGTGAACAATTACGCTCTAGTAAGTGGCTTGTATTTTACATAAAGATCCCACGTTTGTGGATAATATTAATCACGCCAGCGAACAATTTCGGTCTAGTAAGTGGCTTGTATTTTACGTAAATATCCCATGTTTGTGGATAATATTAACCACGCCAGCGAACAATTACGGTCTAGTAAATGGCTTGTATTTTACGTAAAGATCCCAAGTTTGTGGATAATATTAACCACGCCAGTGAACAATTACGCTCTAGTAAGTGGCTTGTATTTTACATAAAGATCCCACGTTTGTGGATAATATTAATCACGCCAGCGAACAATTTCGGTCTAGTAAGTGGCTTGTATTTTACATAAAGATCCCAAGTTTGTGGATAATATTAACCACGCCAGCGAACAATTACGCTCTAGTAAGTGGCTTGTATTTTACGTAAAGATCCCAAGTTTGTGGATAATATTAACCACGCCAGCGAACAATTACGGTCTAGTAAATGGCTTGTATTTTACGTAAAGATCCCAAGTTTGTGGATAATATTAACCACGCCAGCGAACAATTACGCTCTAGTAAGTGGCTTGTATTTTACGTAAAGATCCCACGTTTGTGGATAATATTAACCACAAAGATTCCATGTTTGTGGATAATATTAACCACGCCAGCGAACAATTTCGGTCTAGTAAGTGGCTTGTATTTTACGTAAAGATCCCACGTTTGTGGATAATATTAACCACGCCAGCGAACAATTACGGTCTAGTAAGTGGCTTGTATTTTACGTAAAAATCCCATGTTTGTGGATAATATTAATCACGCCAGCGAACAATTACGGTCCAGTGTGTAACTTGTTCTGTATATAACATTTGGAAAATTTGTGTCCCGCCGAGATTCGGCGGTGCTCTATAGATTTCGCCCTGTCTGTCCGTCTGTCTGTCTGTCCGTTTATTTTTGGAAGTTTTTGTTCTCAAATCACCTATAAGTGTGTCGACGGACAACATTTTCTAGTGGTATATACTCGACATTCGTATTATGATTAGAATCAATACTATCTGTGTTTTTAAGTACCAAATATCTCCACAACCCAACTGTCTGTTTCACGAAACCTGCCCAAATTATACGGCCATATAAACAATATAACAACAATATTTTTACGATACTGTTAAATTTTATCAAAATTTAAGAATGGGCTTTCTTTTTATTAGCTCACCTGAGCGAAGCTCATGTGAGCTATTGTTACCGCAATGTGTCCGTCGTCCGTCGTCCGTCCGTCCGTCCGTGAACATTATCAAACGTCTCCTCCTCGGTAACCATTGGGCCTATAGTCACCAAACTTCATGGTCATGGTCCTTAGGTAGGGGATTACAAAATTGTTAAAATGACGTCATTACGTAATCCAAGATGGCCACCGTCTAAAAATAGCACAAATTCTTCAAAAATCTTCTTCTCAGAACCGCCAACCTGATTTCAACAAAACTTGGTAGAAATGATCGATGTACAATGCTCTTTCAAAGTTGTTAAAATGGTGACCCCAGGGTCAAAAATGGGTGTGGCCGGTGGGGTCAAATTGGGGTCAAATTTTTTGACCGAATATGGTCATGTTATATATCAAATCAAAGGTATCAACGAGGCGATCACTCTGGTGCATTTTATGTCTAAATCGGATGGTTATGTCATCCAAGATGGCCGCCGAAAGGTCAAAAGGTCCTTCTTTTATTATAGATTTCAAAATTCTTCTTCACTTGAACCGCTTGGCCCATGGTAGCCAAACTTCACAGTTATAGTCCATGGGTGAAGCCTTTTCAGGTTTGTTAAAATGGAGGTCATCGCTAATCCAAGATGACTGCCATCTAAAAATAGCATAAATTCCTAAAAAATCTTCTCATGAACCGCTAGCCGGATTTTGACGAAACTTGGTTAGAATGATCAATGTACAATGCTCTTTCAAAGTTGTTAAAATGGTGACCCCGGGGTCAAAAATGGGCGTGGCCCGTGGGGTCAAATTGGGGACAAATTTTATTTTTGACCGAATATGGTCATGTCTATATCAAATTGAAGGTATCAAAGAGGCGATCACTCTGGTACATTTTTTGTCGAAATTGGATGGTCATGTCATCCAAGATGGCCGCCAAAAGGTCGTTCTTTTATTAGAGATTTCAAAATTTTTCTTCACACGAACCGCTTGGCCCATGGTGGCCAAACTTCACAGTTATGGTCCATGGGTGAAGCCTTTTCAGTTGTTAAAACGGAGGTCATCGCTAATCCAAGATGGCCGCCGTCTAATAGCACAATATCTTTAAAACACATGAACTCGATGTCACATTCTCCTCTGGTGTTCATGGAGTCAGGTGAGCGAGTTAGGGCCATCATGGCCCTCTTGTTTTGTGAAATTTGGTCAAATATTGATTTTATTACGAAAAATTGATTTGTCTATGGGAATTTAACATGGGGGAAAAGGAGGTAGAGGCACATTTTTTACGTCAAAACATTTGTACATGTTTCTTCATCATGATACTTTAACATTTCTTGACAGATTGCTTCAATATTTGGACACTTGTGAGCATTTGAAACACACGTATGCCTCCATTAACATAACCTAAACATTTGTTTGTGTTTAAAGCATGCACTTCTCTTGTGATGCTTACTTTAGCATATGCCCATGATCATGTTACGATCAAATGTCTCGGCATACGCGACACCGCTTCCGTGGTGTAATTATTGTCTATTTAATGCCATTTAGCTGCTATTTTCAGCCATCACACCAATGGTTCAGTGTGCCAAGGTCGTCTCTATGCAGCCACAGGACCACGTCGCCGCTAACAACTGGAGGAAGGCCAACCAAGGGGTCGGTACCAGTTATATGCTACACTGCAGCTCCATTATAACGCAGTGGTCGGGGTCCAAGATTTCAAACCGCGATCGAATCCGACCGCGTTATAAAATTTTGGGACATGCACTGGTACTGGTACTGCACGGGTTACTGGTATCATTCGCATTTCGGTTACCAACTATTGCGGGAATTCCATTAGCAACGGACCCATATAAAATCATGTCATTTGAACAGAAGTTAAAGTAATTATTAATAATGCCTATGACATACAAACTTGTATGTATTAATGTATTAAACATATGAGTTATTTATAAAATCATGCTTATTACGTTGTATAGTGCTCGCGATAGACAGACGTTTATTACAATGTATACTACTCGCGATCAACAGACGCTTAAACGGATTAATTGATAATAAATAATGCCTATGGTCACGTGTCCTGCCTATTCATGCGGTTGATACGTGCATAATCTCAGGATGTGTGGTCACGTGATCTATTGTTTACGCTGCAAGTCATATTGATGAATGAAATTTACGATTTAAGCGAGATTGCCGTGGGCTGCAGTGTAAACAATAGACAACGTGATCGCATACCCAGATAATGCTGAAACACCAGTAAATGACTTATAATCAAATATGCCTCGTTCTCTTTGGCTGCCAGCAGGGGCATTCGTGTGCCGACAGGCCACATTTCTAGTTTTTGTCGCGCCCGCTTGCGGAAAGCGCGATATAGTCGGCCGTTTGGCGTACGTACGTACGTACGTACGTACGTGTGTCCGGTTAAAGTTTTTGGTTAAGCTGTAAGGTTAAGTTTTTTGGTTAAAGTTTTTGGTTAAGTTCTTTGGTTAAAGTTTTTGGTTAAGTTTTTTGGTTAAGTTGTTTGGTTAAGTTTTTTGGTTAAGTTTTTTGGTTAAGTTGTTTGGTTAAGTTTTTTGGTTAAAGTTTTTGGTTAAATTCTTTGGTTAAAGTTTTTGGTTAAGTTTTTTGGTTAAGTTTTTTGGTTAAAATTTTTCGTTAAAGTTTTTCGTTATACTATATCTCTGCAACTGCTTTGCCCATTACCTTGAAACTTCACATGGGTGTTTATCATCATCTATATTTTCATTCTACCCCCATCCCGTGCGGCCCCTGTGCCCAATGTCAAGGTCAAATTACTTTGAAGTTTTTGTTTGAAGATTTTTTGGTTAAAGTTTTTTGGTTAAGTTTTTTGGTTAAGTTTTTTGGTTAAAGTTTTTCGTTATACTATATCTCTGCAACTGCTTTGCCCATTACCTTGAAACTTCATATGGGTGTTTATCATCATCTATATTTTCATTCTACCCCCTCCTGTGCGGCCCTGTGCCCAATGTCAAGGTCAAATTACTTTGAAATTTTTGGTTAAGTTCTTTGGTTAAAGTTTTGGGTTAAGTTTTTTGGTTAAAGTTTTTGGTTAAGTTCTTTGGTTAAAGTTTTTGGTTAAGTTTTTTGGTTAAGTTTTTCGTTATACTATATCTCTGCAACTGCTTTGCCCATTACCTTGAAACTTCACATGGGTGTTTATCATCATCTATATTTTCATTCTACCCATCTCCCGTGCGGCCCCTGTGTCCAATGTCAAGGTCAAATTACTTTGAAGTTTTTGGTTAAGTTTTTTGGTTAAAGTTTTTGGTTATGTTGTTTGGTTAAGTTTTTTGGTTAAAGTTTTTCGTTATACTATATCTCTGCAACTGCTTTGCCCATTACCTTGAAACTTCATATGGGTGTTTATCATCATCTATATTTTCATTCTACCCCCCTCCCGTGCGGCCCCTGTGCCCAATGTCAAGGTCAAATTACTTTGAAGTTTTTGGTTAAGTTCTTTGGTTAAAGTTTTTGGTTAAGTTTTTTGGTTAAGTTTTTTGGTTAAAGTTTTTGGTTAAGTTCTTTGGTTAAAGTTTTTGGTTAAGTTTTTTGGTTAAAGTTTGTTGTTAAAGTTTTTCGTTATACTATATCTCTGCAACTGCTTTGCCCATTACCTTGAAACTTCACATGGGTGTTTATCATCATCTACATTTTCATTCTACCCCCCTCCCGTGCGGCCCCTGTGCCCAATGTCAAGGTCAAATTACTTTGAAGTTTTTGGTTAAGTTTTTTGGTTAAAGTTTTTGGTTAAGTTTTTTGGTTAAGTTTTTTGGTTAAAGTTTTTCGTTATACTATATCTCTGCAACTGCTTTGCCCATTACCTTGAAACTTCACATGGGTGTTTATCATCATCTATATTTTCATTCTACCCATCTCCCGTGCGGCCCCTGTGCCCAATGTCAAGGTCAAATTACTTTGAAGTTTTTGGTTAAGTTTTTTGGTTAAAGTTTTTGGTTAAGTTGTTTGGTTAAGTTTTTTGGTTAAAGTTTTTCGTTATACTATATCTCTGCAACTGCTTTGCCCATTACCTTGAAACTTCATATGGGTGTTTATCATCATCTATATTTTCATTCTACCCCCCTCCCGTGCGGCCCCTGTGCCCAATGTCAAGGTCAAATTACTTTGAAGTTTTTGGTTAAGTTCTTTGGTTAAAGTTTTTGGTTAACTTTTTTGGTTAAGTTTTTTGGTTAAAGTTTTTGGTTAAGTTCTTTGGTTAAAGTTTTTGGTTAAGTTTTTTGGTTAAAGTTTGTTGTTAAAGTTTTTCGTTATACTATATCTCTGCAACTGCTTTGCCCATTACCTTGAAACTTCACATGGGTGTTTATCATCATCTACATTTTCATTCTACCCCCCTCCGTGCGGCCCCTGTGCCCAATGTCAAGGTCAAATTACTTTGAAGTTTTTGGTTAAGTTTTTTGGTTAAAGTTTTTGGTTAAGTTTTTTGGTTAAGTTTTTTGGTTAAGTTTTTTGGTTAAAGTTTTTCGTTAAACTATATCTCTGCAACTGCTTTGCCCATTACCTTGAAACTTCATATGGGTGTTTATCATCATCTATATTTTCATTCTACCCCCTCCCGTGCGGCCCCTGTGCCCAATGTCCAGGTCAAATTACTTTGAAGTTTTTGGTTAAGTTCTTTGGTTAATGTTTTTGGTTAACTTTTTTGGTTAAGTTTTTTGGTTAAAGTTTTTGGTTAAGTTTCTTGGTTAAAGTTTTTCGTTACACTATATCTCTGCAACTGCTTTGCCCATTACCTTCAAACTTCACATGGGTGTTTATCATCATCTATATTTTCATTCTACCCCCCTCCCGTGCGGCCCCTGTGCCCAATGTCAAGGTCAAATTACTTTGAAGTTTTAGGTTAAGTTGTTTGGTTAAGTTTTTTGGTTAAGTTTTTTGGTTAAAGTTTTTCCCCTGTGCCCAATGTCAAGGTCAAATTACTTTGAAGTTTTTGGTTAAGTTTTTTGGTTAAGTTTTTTGGTTAATTTGGTTAAGTTTTTTGGTTAAAGTTTTTCGTTATACTATATCTCTGCAACTGCTTTGCCCATTACCTTGAAACTTCACATGGGTGTTTATCATCATCTATATTTTCATTCTACCCCCCTCCTGTGCGGCCCCTGTGCCCAATGTCAAGGTCAAATTACTTTGAAGTTTTTGGTTAATGTTTTTGTCGCGCCCGCTTGCGGAAAGCGTGATATAGTCGGCACTTTGGCGTACGTACGTGTGTCCAGTTAAACTTTTTGGTTAAGTTTTTTGGTTAAGTATTTGGGTTAAAGTTTTTCGTTATACTATATCTCTTTTTTTAGTGCCCATGCCTCGCCACAAGGCGCGACATGCAGGCCGCGGCCATCTAGTATTTTGTTTTTCTTTTATATTTTTTTCTCGATTTTTTTAATATTTTTTTGCGATCCACGAGAGACCCGCGTTATAATGGAGATCGCGCTATACACGACCGCGTTATAATGGAGCTGCAGTGTATTACATTAGAACTTGTTTATACCATAATAACCCTAAATATATTGCTCTTTTTATGCCACCGGTTTTCGAAGAAACGGGTGGCATATAGTGTTTAGACCGTCTGTCCGTCCGTCCGTCCGTCCGTCCGTCCGTCCGTCCGTCCGTCCGTCCGTCCGTCCGTCCGTCCGTCCGTCCGTCCGCCTCCGTCCGTCCGTCCGTCCGTCCGTCCGTCCGTCCGTCCGTCCGTCCGTCCGTCCGTCCGTCCGTCCGTCCGTCCGTCCGTCCGTCCGTCCGTCCGTCCGTCCGTCCGTCCGTCCGTCCGTCCGTCCGTCCGTCCGTCCGTCCGTCCGTCCGTCCGTCCGTCCGTCCGTCCGTCCGTCCGTCCGTCCGTCCGTCCGTCCGTCCGTCCGTCCGTCCGTCCGTGTCCGTCCGTACCGTCCGTCCGTCCGTCCGTCCGTCCGTCCGTCCGTCCGTCCGTCCGTCCGTCCGTCCGTCCGTCCGTCCGTCCGTCCGTCCGTCCGTACCGTCCGTCCTCCGTCCGTCCGTCCGTCCGTCCTCCGTCCGTCCGTCCGTCCGTCACACTTTTCGGTTAACCAATTTGTCACAGTTTCTTAAATATGCTGCAGGTGACATCCGCGTTCGACATACGCATTTCTTGTTAATTGTTATTGTAGCCAAAAATCAACAGCGTGTTTTTGCAGTACAGTCGAACCTGCTTGGGCGGTCACCTTTTAATGAGCAGTCACCGCCGTTAAGGGGCCACTTCAAATTCCCCCCCGCGCATTTTTGCTATATAAAACGCTTTCATTCAACGGTCACTCGTCTAACGCGGCCAGCGGTCATTAATTATCGTCCCAAACTAGTGATCCAATTTCATTAAACGGTCACCGCTAATCCCGATTTCAATGTACCCTGCGGCGGTCGTTACCGAAGCGCGAATTAACAATGATGTCAGCAGTCAATGCGGGTAATTAAAACACCAAACACGTCACCGCGTCGGCGATATTGAGAGGGTATGTTTCACAGGTGCAAATTGTGTTGCCCGAACTGTCGGCGCATTATTGAAAGAACAGCCTATCGCATCCGGGTTCTTGCACCCTTGTCCGTCGATTCGTAATTTCTATAGGTTACCGACAGAAATGTTGTAAAAAGGAACAGCCCATTGCCAATTACAAAATTGACAATTGAAAACACGAATAGCTGATATAATTGGTGTATTGCCCAGGACCGAGTGTAACCGGCTCAAATATAATTTAAGCAAATGGCCTCATATGTCGAATATGAGCCGAATGTCGCACTTATTAACTGCTTTTGCTGACATCGCCTATGCATTATTTACATACACAATTGGAAATGAATCCAAATTCGACTTGATCAATACCCGACAAAAAAAAATCAAAAATAATCGCATAACTTATCCCACACCATTTCCGATTATACCACATTATGCCCTATTATCTAGTACAATAAGTTGTCTACAATATGAGTCTTGCAGATTAGCAGTTGCAGTAGGCTGTAAAATAACAACACAAACGTGAACATTGGTGTTTTTATTTGTTGATAGATTTTTTATTTCATTAAATGATATAATTCAACTAAATATTTGTTACCGGTACTTGTTAAGAAATCCACTCATTACATGTTCAGGTTCAATTTTGAAAATATTAAATAAATATAAAGATACACATTTATATTGCATTAAGACATACATATTTAATCAATATGGTGCTCTAAATTAATCATTAATATCATTTATTACATTTGTATTATCAAGTCAACATACATGTCTATGTTATCTTTATCTTCAATTTTAAAAAATTACCTGAAATGTACCTGAAAACACAACCCTCTATTAAGAGGTCACCTCTGTTAAGCAGCCAGTTTTGTAATTTCCCTTGGGTGGCTGCTTAAGACAGGTTTGACTGTACATGCAAATTGTCTCCATTGGCCAGTGTCTTTTGATATCAAATTTATGCGGTAAGGCGAGGAAACCTGTTTCTGAGCTATGTCTGATGAACTTCATATGCATAGACACCAACCTGGGGTTTTATTTCTCAGGTAGCATTTGGTACTATGAAATACACAAGTGTACTGTTGATCTTGTTGATGAGTTCACAGACTTGGTTTCTTTCTGTCATTACACTCGCACCTTTCTGTCATTACATTCGCACCTTTCTGTCATTACACTCGCACCTTTCTGTCATTACACTCGCACCTTTCTGTCATTACACTCGCACCTTTCGTTAACGCCGTGTGACATCGGCAGACCAATGAAACGGCACTGAACTCAAATTGACTTGGCTATAGTATCCAATTGACAGGATGACAATTTGTTACTAATCCAGAGTGTATTCGCTATCAACTAGAATAGATGTTACCTTGCTGTGTCTCCAGTTGATTGGAGCGGTGTGCGATGTGCGTAAGGCGGTCACGATTTACCCGGACGGGGCTGACACCCGCGAGATGTTCCCTCCACCGCCCGACATGTCCCAGCTACATATAGCAGGTACCCGGGCTGGCTCCATATGTAGCCGTTTGTTGTTCATGAGACACTTCGATCACTCTCTCACCATTCTTCTAATATGGAGATATTTGACATTTCATCTACAACAATTTTACCTCCCGATATTATGATATTTGACATCAGTAATTGTATCCCCCGGACTCCGTCGGGGGATACTATGGATTTGACAGCGGGCCGCGTCCGCCGCAGACACTTCTTGTCCAGAGCATAACTCGAACACCCTTTGGAATATTTTCATGAAACTTCACACATGCATAGACCACGACCCGAACGTGTGTCACGCACAAGAATGACAACTCTTGCATAGCTAATTTTTTAGTTATCTCCCTTTTTTGTTTCGCGCACTGATTTCGTGTCCGGAGCATAACTCGACCACCCTTTGGAATATTTTGATGAAACTTCACACATGCATAGACCACGACCCGAACATGTGTCGCGCACAAGAATGAGAACTCTTGCATAGATAATTGTTTAGTTATCTCCCTTTTTAGCTCGACTATTCAAAGAATAAGTAGAGCTTATGTTGTCACCCCGGCGTCGGCGTCACCGTCACGCCTTGGTTAAGGTTTTTAGTCAAGCTCGTATATGGAATACTACTGGCCCTACACCCACCATACTTGGACAACTTCATCTCCTAGTGATGTACATCAATAACCCCTGATCTATATTTCACCTTGACCTACATTTCCTCTTGAATTACTTGGTTAATTGCCCTTGGTTAAGGTTTTTAGTCAACCTTGGTTTAGGTTTTTAGTCAAGTTTGTATATGCAATACTACTGGCCCTACACCAACCATACTTGGACAACTTCATCTCCTAATGATGCACATCAATAACCCCTCATCTATATTTGACCTTGACCTACATTTCCTCTTGAATTACTTACTTAATTCCCCTTGGTTAAGGATTTTAGTCAACCTTGGTTAAGGTTTTTTTTCAAGCTTGTACATTGAATACTATTGTGCATCCAGACACCATACTTCGACAACCTTTTATCATAGGTATGTACATCAATAACCCCTGATCTATATTTGACCTTCACCTACATTTCCTCTTCAATTACTTACTTAATTCCTTTTGGTTAAGGTTTTTAGTCAACCTTCTATATGGAATACTACTGGCCCTACACCCACCATACTTGGACAACTTCATCTCCTAGTGATATACATTAACAACCCCTGATCTATATTTGACATTGACCTACATTTCCTCTTGAATTACTTACTTAATTCCCCTTGGTTAACGTTTTTAGTCAACCTTGTAGATGGAATACTCCTGGCCCTACACCAACCATACTTGGACAACTTCATCTCCTAGTGATGTACATCAACAACCCCTGACCTATATTTGACCTTGACCTACATTTAACCTTGAATTACTTACTTAATTCCCTTTGGTTAAGGTTTTTACTCGACCTTGGTTAAGCTTTTTACTCAAGCTTGTACATGGAATACTATTGTGCATACAGACACCATACTTGGACAACCTTTTCTCATAGTGATGTACATCAATAACCCCTGATCTGTATTTGACCTTGACCTACATTTCCTCTTGAATTACTTACTTAATTCTCTTTGGTTAAGGTTTTTAGTCAAGCTTGTAGATGGAATACTCATGGCCCTACACCAACCATACTTGGACAACTTCATCTCCTAGTGATGTACATCAACAACCCCTCACCTATATTTGACCTTGACCTACATGTAACCTTAAATTACTTACTTAATTCCCCTTGGTTAAGGTTTTTACTCAACCTTGGTTAAGGTTTTTAGTCAAGCTTGTAGATGGAATACTATTGTGCATACAGACACCATACTTGGACAACTTTTTCTCATAGGGATGTACATCAATAACCCCTGACCTTTATTTTACCTTCACCAACATTTAACCTTGAATTACTTGGTTAATGTTTATAGTCAAGCTTGTATATGGAATACTTCTGGGCCTACATCAACCATACTTGGACAACTTCATCTCCTAGTGATGTACATCAATAATCCCTGACCTATATTTGACCTTGACCTACTTTTATCCTTGGATTACTTAGTTATCTCCCCTTGGTTACGGTTTTTACTCAAGCTTGTATATGGAATACTCCTGGGCCTACAGCAACCATACTTGCAAAACTTTATCTCCTAGTGATGTACATCAATAACCCCTGACCTATATCTAACATTGACCTACATTTAACCTTGAATTACTTACTTAATTTCCCTTGGTTAATGTTTTTAGTCAACCTTGGTTAAGGTTTTTATGCAGGCCGCAGCCACCTTCTTTGTCAAGTTATGTGTACATCGACAACCCTCGTAGTCGAGCTATGCTGTTCTCCTACAGCTCTTGTTTGTTTCGGTCACTGATTGACCATAACTCGACAACCCTTTGGAATATTTTTATGAAACTTCACACATTCAATTAGACCACGAACCGAAGGTGTGTCGTGCACAAGAATGACAACTCTTGCGTAGCTAACTTTTGAGTTATCTCCCTTTTTTGTTTTGCACACTCTACAAACTGGACAATAATGCATGAAGACCCGTTTTCTCGTGTGCTCTGTACACCTTACCTGTAGAGAGAACAATAGCCTTCTCTGGTTGAACAATAGAGACTGGGAGAACCATTCACCTGTGCATGTGCTAGCATGTGCAAATGTCCAGTCTTGACCACTCTGACCACAGGTAATTTATACAGGTAAATTACTACATTGGATATTACATTTCCGTAAACTGTGTTGAAAATATTGTGGCATTATGTGGACCTGTGCAGATATATGTAGATAAATATAGGACTGTTAAAAAAAAATCTGGGCTCCAGTAGCAAGCATTATTATTTTTAATTTTGAAACTTTTTTTTTTCATTTTTCTTTTCAAATTCTTTTTTCAAATTCTTTTTAAATTTTTGTCTAGTAGCATAAGGTCGTAAGTGCTATATACAGACTATTATCATATAATAAAACAATTATTGACTAGTGAGCCATAGAATATAATCTGATATTCCATGGCTCACTAGTCAATAATTGTATAATATGTTCGGGCCAGTGAAAATTGCTTTCGGGCCCAGGCTCGAGGTCAAGGCGGGACAAGGCGAGGCATTTGATTCCGCGGAATTCTTGTTTACTTATCTCCCTTTGTTGTTTCATGCTCTGATTTCGTATCCAGAGCATAACTCGAACACCCTTTGGAATATTTGTATGCCCCACCACGATAGTGGAGGGGGCATTTAGTGTTACCCTTGTCCGTCTGTCCGTCCGCACACACGAATGGGTACTTGTTGTAAGCGTACGGGGATCTTATTGGGTAGAGTTAGGATAGTGTTGGGTACTCTTGTTGGGTATTTTTATACAGTAAAAACCCAACAAGTATTCATTCGTAGGAACGTGCGTCCCGTCCGTCCGTCCGTCCGTCCGTCCGTCCGTCACAAAACTTTAACACTCGGGTAAATGTCTCATAATTTCTTCATCCTTCGACCGATCTGCTTCATATTTCATATACACATTGCTCTGATGGTTCACTACCGCCCTGTGTCAAATCCACGTTTGTCCTGCCCCCGCCAAGCCCAGGGTCAAGGTCACATACTTGGTGCTTCAAAAACTTTAACGCTCAGGTAAATATCTTATAATTTCTGTTTTCTTTCACGGATCAGCTTCATATTTCATATACGCATTGCTCTAATGGTCCTCTACCGCCCTGTGCCAAATCCACATTCGTCCTGCCCCTGCCAAGCCCAGGGTCAAGGTCACATACTTAGTGCTTCAAAAACTTTAACGCTCGGGTAAATATCTTATAATTTCTGTTTTCTTTCATGGATCATCTTCATATTTCATATACGCATTGTTCTAATGGTCCTCTACTGCCCTGTGCCAAATCCACGTTCGTCCTACCCCCGCCAAGCCCAGAGTCAAGGTCACATACTTGGTGCTTCAAAAACTTTAGCGCTCAGGTAAATATCTTATAATTTTTCTTTCCATTCACGGATCAACTTCATATTTCATATACGCGTTGCTCTAATGGTCCTCTACCGCCCTGTGCCAAATCCACGTTCGTCCTGCCCCCGCCAAGCCCAGGGTTAAGATCACATACTTAGTGCTTCAAAAACTTTAACGCTCAGGTAAATATCTTATAATTTCTGTTTTCTTTCACGGATCAGCTTCATATTTCATATATAGCGTTGCTCTAAATGGTCCACTAACCCGCCCCTGTGTCAAATCCATGTTCTTCGTCCTGGCCCCCTGCCAAGCCCAGGGTTGAAGGTCCACATACCTTTGGTGCTTACACAAAAACTTTAACCGCTCCGGTAAAAGAAAATTTTTATCTTGGAATTTGGCCTCATTTATTATCAAAGCGATATGTGGGACATCCGTGTTCTATGAACACATTTTCTAGTTTATTAAACTTCACACATGCACAGAAGACGACCCAAATGTGTGTCGCACGTAAGAATGACAACTCTTGCGTCGTTAATTTCTTAGTTATCTCCCTTTGTTGTTTCGTGCACTGATTTCGTGTCCGGAGCATAACTCGAACACCCTTTGGAATATTTTCATGAAACTTCACACATGCATAGACCACGACCCTAAAGGTGTGTCACGCAAGAATGACAACTATTGCATCACTAATTTTTTGTTATCTCCCTTTGTTTTTCCGTCACTGATTTTGTCTCCGGAGCATAACTCGAACACCCTTTTTGCAAACTACTTGTGTATCTGGGGAGGGGGATACACATGCGCTTGTCGACAAGCGTCCATTTCTAGTTTGTACATGAATCAATTTCACAAAATCTCTCTTTATGGGGTTGATTGGTAGATCTTGACAGTTGGGTAATCGTATAATTATCTCTTTGAGGCGATTCTACAGATCTCTCAGCTGACATGGTTTCTTTTGTTGGAATAACCATTTTAGATTTGAAAGTAATATGTTAGTGGTCCTAAGGTAATACCGTGAAAGTCGTGTTGTTCAATCAGAATATGCATCTATGTGAGCATGCTGGCTACTGGATGAACCAATCAAATTCAAATTCAAGATGTGTTAAACTTCTCTTAGAAACATTTGGAAATCATTTACTTGTAATTAAAAGAAAACGAGAGTATATTTCTGATTGAATACAGTTACCATTGTAAAACTATAGGGGAGATGATCGAAGTGTGTCTGCAATTGTTGTATATACATGTAGTCATGGTATTGTATCCACTCCATAACTGGTACGTAGTGTGTCGTTTATTGTCGTTGTCTTCGATATCTGTTACCATATTTACTCTAATCAAAGCCTCCACTATGCAATGTCCTGAAAGTGTGCAGTATGGTGGCAATCATGTGAAACGTTTGATATTTGAAATGACATTATTATGAAAATATAATTTTTAAGTAAAATATATATATAGTGGTATACTATTACAAAACTGGCAACCATTACAATAAGTATAGTACTTATTTGTCTTGCATACCTCGTAGTTTGACTTAAAATAAATACCATACGGCTATACTGATAAGAAAATATTTTATTGCAGAAAATAGATTTTCAGAGTGTAATAATAACACGATGTAATAAAAAATCATCGTACACTAGTGTAATAAATATTCGGCATAGCCTCGTTTCTTATTTAATAAATATCATATTAAATCCCCACTCATGTAATATCCTGTATATACCGTAATACAGTGAAACCTCTCTAAAGCGAATCACGTAGACATTATCACCCGAGATAAATGACCATCAAACTCATCAAAAATAAGAGCACAGGTGTTTTCTTGGTGTCCTGTTTAGAGAGGTTCCACTGTATAACAATTTCCATCAATGTAAAATTGATGATTGTAGTCGCAGCTGAAAGACTCGGACGTGTAATATAAAACAAATTCTCTTGGAAAAAAATCCCATTACCGGTTATATATTTTTCAGTAACGAACAGCACGACAAGAGATGGGTGGAATAATCAGATGTTTTCAATGGGAACTTGTTTTGTCGCACGTCCGAATGTTGCACCTGTGATTGTAGTTAGTGCAACAGAAACCTGTGTGTTTTGTAGTTGTAGTGATCATTGTAGCGTCCTTGCTTGATGGTATTGTATCGTGTGTTATGGGAACCTCGGAATGAGGCGATACAAATAAACAACAATTTTTGAGAATTTATTGATTTATAAATGTGTCAAAATCCAACTACTTATTGAAACCTCGACATATTCTCGGATTTTTTTTGGATTTATTCCTTATAATTCCAACAAAATACTATTTTGAAGTCATTAAAGTGATTTAAAATCGGATTTTTGTAGTTTTTCCAAATCTCCAACAAAACTATATGCCATTGATGATCGCCATATATTTTGTACGACTTTTTACCATCAAAATCTGTGGTTAGAGTGTAAAAATATGTGGAAAAGAGAATGTCGCTCTAAACACAAGAAAAATAAACAAATATAGTTAAATTCTTTGTAATATTATTTATTCTGCCTTTGGAATATCGACCGTTTATTGCTGGTCATGTGCCCGGATGTGGCTGTCCATGCCCGGCCCGAATGTGGCTGTCCATGCCCGGATGGGCTGTCCATGACGAAGGCAAATACAAATTGATTAAATCTACCGGAGTTGGAATTAATGCACCTCACACATAAATCCTTATATAGCCGTGTATGTTGTGTATATTCATGTATATTGTGTATTGTATGCCGTGTATATCCATGTATGTGTAACCTTACACATCTGTAACACGTTCACTTTTCTAGAACCGACCGTGCCCTATAGGTCAGGGCCACATATCCCACCCGCCCAGGAATATAGCGAGATTTACCAGCGGGGCGCGCCCACCGCCTCCACCCAGGGCCCGGGTGGTGGCAACCCCATAGTGTACAATAGCCCGTATAGTAGTCTTAAGTTCACCCCCAGCACAGGTAGCGGTATATGATCATTAGACGTTCTACTTCGTTGGTGTGTTGTTGTGATGGAAGGATATATGATTCGTGTTCATCATTTTGACAATTATTACTTTTCTTGGGGGATGAAGCTTTATGAAACTTGTATTTTAGCCGGGCTCTGGCATTACCGGTTCATTTTTCCCCGTTTTTATATTTAAAAACGGTACGTATTATGTTTTACCGCGAGCGGGCGGCGGGCAGAAAAAGTGCATAGTTTGTGTACACAACTCCTCCGAAATCGTTTAGTCGATCGATCTGAAACTATACACACTTCTTCTACACATATTGAAGATGTGCACCTTGGTGTTTTTATGCCGAAAAAATATTTTTTAACAAAAATATCACCTTTATAACTTAAGCCATTTTTCTTCATTTTTAGCTCGCCTGCACAAAGTGCAGAAGAGCTTATGGCATACCCCCGGCGTCGTCGGCGTCCACAAACTTAAAGTTGGGGTAAATGTCATATAACTTCTGTTTCCTTTCATGCATCACCTTGTTATTTCATACATGCATTCCTCAGATGACCCTATATCATGCTGTAGCAAATCCATGACCCACCACCCAACCCTTACCCCAAGGTCAAGGTCACAAACTTAGCACATTCTTAAACTTAACGTTGGGGTAAATGTCTTATAACTTCTGTTTCCTTTCATGGATCACCTTGTTATTTCATACATGCATTCCTCAGATGACCCTCTATCATGCTGTAGCAAATCCATAACCCACCACCCAACCCTTACCCCAAGGTCAAGGTCACAAACTTGGCACATTCATAAACTTAACGTTGGGGTAAATGTTGTGTAACTTCTGTTTCTTTACAGGGAACGTTTTGATATTTCATACATGCATTCATCTGATGATACTCTATTGTGCTACAGCAAATCCCCCCCCCCACCCCTTTCCTCAAGGTCAAAGTCACAAACTTAGCACATGTATACATGCATTCCTCATGTAAATAGCTATCATGCTGTAGAAAATCACCAACTTAGTGCGTTCATAAACTTAATGTTGGGTTAAATTTTGTTTTACATACTTCTGTTTTCAGGGAGCGCATTGATATTTCATACATGCATTCATCTTAATATGCTATAGCAAACCCACGACCCACCTTGCACCACTGACCCCAATGTCAAGGTCCACCGCACGCCCCTTAACCCAAGGTCAAGTTATATAATATTCATGTTTTTTTTATGCAACTGTGCCAAGTTTGAGTGAAGGCTGCCAACAGGCGAGCTTCGTTGTCTTCTGACAACTCTTTGTGTATCTACTTCTATATAATTTCTACTTTTAAAACACATCTCTACCTAAATTAGTATACCTGTTTATTACAACAAGAGGAAGAAATAATGCTATAGATATTCAAATTCTCAGTAATGTTTCTTGCCTTGGTGACAGCTTCACATTTCTGCATCTTCGCTGTCTGGCCCATCTTCGACGGGCGTATTTTGTGACTTACTGCACTCTTGTTGGTTTTGGAAAAATGCAATATTTTCCGTTAATGATGTTGAAATTGGACACAATCTACAGATTTCATGAATCAGGACACTTGTCTTTCAGTGGTGAAAGTTTTTATTGTAATCTTAATGCTGAATGTATTAGTGCTCCTCCCCAGTCGTTCATTCCTGCCTCTATATCACCTTGCTGATGAATGGCCAGTCAATCAATCAATCACTCCCAATGCTAGGCACAAAAAATATTTCCATCTCACTCAATCAATCAAAACATTGAGTCATTTCGTCTATATTTGGGAAGATATTTTGACATTCGCATGTACAGTAGACTTAAATTGATAGCCTTGGGTTCTTAGTAAATATATGTCAACATGTTGGAACTGTGTGGATGTTTGAGTGAAGCAGGATCTACACTGGTTCTATATATAATATATATAGTTACCCATTGAACATGAATGCTATCATACAGAGAGTATCCTTCTATCAACTCAGCATGCCAGCAGCATGTTCCCCATCTTTGCTCTCTTGAATTGAACCATATTTGCTACCGTCTTTACCATTACTTTCTGTTTCCAGATTTAACATGTCTCCTCAAGTTTTCTACCAATTTTGTTTTCATTTTGTAGTGAAATTTTGCATGTATTTCAGAAATAATTACAAACATGTGACGACACATAATATGCACAAGAAGATATTGATTCTTCTGGTGCATATCATATCATATACACCAGCTACAATTGTATTATATAACCATATAATTATTGATGTGACATTAAGAGCTCAGTGACACACTGCCCAGCTGATCTTCGTGTTGTCTGCCTATCTAAAACATCGGATCCTACACATCGGCAATCTGTGCAAACGGTTTTCCATGTATCTATTTTTATGCCCCACCACGATAGTGGACGGGGCATTTAGTGTTACCCTTGTACGTCCGTCCCGTCATTCCGTCCATCTGTCCGTCGCCAACCATGTAAGTCGTAAAACTTTTAAACTGTACTAGCTCTAGACCTGAAACTTGGTATGTAGCTTCCTTATGATGAGTAGATGCGCAAAGTTTATTATGCCCCCCGCCACCGAATGGTGAGGGGGCCATATAATGTTTCCGGCGTCCATACGTACGTACTTACGTACATATTTACGTACATCGTCCCGTGTACGTACGTACGTCCCGAAACCTTAACGCTCGGGTAAATGGCTTATAATTTTTGTTTCCTTGCTCGGATCTGCTTCACATTTCACACACGCATTGCTCCAATGGTCCTCTACCGCCCTGTGACAAATCTACTAACTAAGCCACTAAGCCCAGGGTCAAGGTCACAGACTGGGTGCGTTCGAAACCTTAACGCTCGGGTAAATGGCTTATAATTTCCTGTTTCCTTGCTCAGATCTGCTTCACATTTCACACATGCATTGCTCCAATGGTCCTCTACTGCTCTGTGACAAATCCACATTCGTCCCGCCCCTGCTAAGCCCGGGGTCAAGGTCACAGACTTGGTGCATTTGAAACCTTAACGCTCGGGTAAATGGCTTGTAATTTCTGTTTCCTTGCTCGGATCTGCTTCACATTTCACACACGCATTGCTCCAATGCTCCTCTACCGCCCTGTGACAAATCAACAATCGTCCCGCCCCCGTTAAGCCCAGGGTCAAGCTCACAGAATTGGTGCGTTCGAAACCTTAACGCTCGGGTAAATAGCTTATAATCAAATATGCCTCGTTTTTGTCGCGCCTGCTTTAGCAGAGGCGCGACTATAGTCGGCGCTTTTTCCGTCGTCCGCGTCGTCCGCGTCGTCCGCGTCGTCCGCGTCGTCCGCGTCGTCCGCGTCGTCCGCGTCGTCCGCGTCGTCCGCGTCGTCCGCGTCGTCCGCGTCGTCCGCGTCGTCCGCGTCGTCCGCGTCGTCGCGTCGTCCGCGTCGTCCGCGTCGTCCGCGTCGTCCGCGTCGTCCGCGTCGTCCGCGTCGTCCGCGTCGTCCGTTTTTTTTGTAAGGCAAATGCATTAAAAGTTATTGTTTTTTCACAATATCTCTTTAACCCCTTGCCAGGTCTAGGGATGATGCTTCATTACGCACACCCCCCACATCCAAATTCTCAAGGTCAAGGTCATTTATTTATTTGTAATGTTCACCGGTTTTGTAACAGAAATGCGTTAAAGTTATTGTTTTTTCACAATATCTCTTTAACCCCTTGCCACTTTGATAATATTTCACATCAATGTTTGTCTAGGAATGATGCTTCATTATGCACACCCCCACATCCAAATTCTGAAGGTGAACGTCATTTATTTACTTGTAATATTCACGGTCAAATGCCTCGGCAGGCGCGACCCCGCTTCCGTGGCGGAATTCTTGTCTTTGGCTGCCAGCGGGGGCATTCGTGTGCCGACAAGCCACATTTCTAGTATGACTTCTGTTTCTGGCTTAACGATTGGGTTCATACTTTCCGGAACTCACTATACCGGATTTGGCCCTCATGTGCATTTTTGGCTTTCTTGTATGTGAGAGTTGAGTCGGGCTATGCCCCATATATAAAAGTAAGCTTAGCGCTAATCCTATTACTTTTAGGGGATGGGATAAATGATGCTGGTGTGGCGAGGTCCTGGCACCAGATCAGGTTGTTCTAATTTCAGGACTGAATATATATTTTGATTGTAAATATTGAGTTCTGAAGTTGGGATTTACCCCCCTTGGACAGGTGGATACGGGACTCGACCCCGTTGACCCGTCTGCATGTAGACTCCCTGAGGCTTGTACCTCTGTCAGAAAAGCGGACGTTAAACCCTATTCACTCACTCACTTAATTCTTTACAAGGAACGCCTTGATATTTCATACATGCATTCATCTGATGATCCTCTATTGTGCTACAGCAAATCCATGACCCCCCCCCCCCACCCCTTTCCCCAAGGTCAAGGTCACATTCATACATGCATTCCTCATGTGAATAGCTATCATGCTGTAGAAAGTCACCAACTTAGTGCATTCATAAACTTAACGTTGGGTTAAATTTTGTTTTACTTCTGTTTTCAGGGAGCGCATTGATATTTCATACATGCATTCATGTTAATATGCTATCTCATTCTATAGCAAATCCACGACCCACCTTCCACCACTGACCTCAATGTCAAGGTCCACCGCACACCCTTTAACCCAAGGTCAAGTTATATAATATTCATGTTTTTATACAACTGTGCCAAGTTTGAGTGAAGGCTGCCAACAGGCGAGCTTCGTTGTCTTCTGACAACTCTTGTTTATTCGACCACCGGTCATGGATTATCTCCCCCTTTTCGACTTGTAACTCATAAAACTTTTTAAACGTAATAGCTACACACCTGAAATGTAGCTTCCTTATGATGAGTAGATGCGCAAAGTTTTCGATTTTTTATTTGACCCCTGGGTCATGGATTATCTCCCCCTTTTCGACTTAGAATTTGGCTATTTTGCCTTGATTTTTGATTCGACGCTGGGGTCATGGATTATCTACCCCTTTTCAACTTAGAATTTTCCAAGTTTGGCTTGCAAGTCGTAAAACTTTTAAACCCTAATAGCTACTCCCCTGAAACTTGGTATGTAGCTTCCTTATGATGAGTAGATGGGCAAAGTTGTTTTCATTATTTGATTTGACCACTGGGTCATGGAGTATCTCCCCCTTTTTTACTTAGAATTTGGCAATTTGGCCTTGTAACTCGTAAAACTTTTAAACCTTAATAGCTACAGACCTGAAACTTGGTATGTAGCTTTCTTATGATGAGCAGATGCGCAAAGTTTATTCTGATTTTTTATTTGACCCCTGGGTCATGGATTATATCCACCTTTTTTACTTAGAATTTGGCAATTTTGCCTTGTATGTCGTAAAACTTTTAAACCGTACTAGCTTTTGCCTTGTATGTCGTAAAACTTTTAAACCGTACTAGCTACACATCTGAAACTTGGTATGTAGCTTCGTTATGATGCGTAGATGCTCATAGTTTATTTTGATTTTTGATACGCCCCCGGGGTCACGAATTATCTCCCCCTTCAGGCGCGATACAGAAATAATTGCAGGGGGGGGGTTCTGTAATTACAAGACTTCCACGAGGAAATTTTTACAGACCTGAAACTGACCAATTTGTCACAGTTTCTCAAATATGCTGCAGGTGGCATCTGCGTTCGACAGACGCATTTCTTGTTTATTATTATTCTAGTTTAGAATATGTTTCCGCTATCAAAACTCATTTTTATGCCCCCGGTATCTGTAGAGCCTGATTACTTTAATATTTCAATACGTCATACTTGTGGACAAGTGGGTGGTGGTCGGGCGAATGAGACGGCTTAAATTAACGGTATGGGTTCCTCCTTGTGGGAATCACGATTTGCCTGGTTTGGCCCTCAGGTACGTTTTTATCTTTGGCTCTTTAGTTACCTGGGAGTTGAATTGGGTTATTGCCCATTATAAAAGTAGTAAGATGATTACTGATCCTACTGCTTTTGGGAGGGGCCAAGTGATTCTGGTGTGGCGAGGACCTGGCATCAGATCAGGATTATTCTGATTTCAGGGCTGAATATATAGTTTTGTTATTGTAAATATTCAGTTCTGATTGTGGGATTTTCCCCCCATTTGTACATTCCAGCGCGGGCATTTGTGTGCCAACAGGTCACATTGCCAACAGGTCACATTTTCTTTTTTTCAATTTTTTTTTTTTTTTTTTTTTTTTTAAAAATCCAGGCTATTGGATTGGCGAAAGCCGGGCGGGCGGCGGGCGCCGGCGGCGGGCGGCGTCCACAATCAATGTTACGTGTTTAGCCAGGTTTTTTTAAAAAAAATCCAGGCTATTGGATTGGCGAAGGGTGGCGGGCGGGCGGCCCCGTGGGCGGCCCCGTTGGGCGGCGGGCGGGCGGCGGGCACCGTCCACAATCAATGTTAAGTTTTCGTGTTTGAGTCCATTTCTTTGTTACTGTACCACCTAGGACCACCAAACTTTCACAGCTTCATAATCAAGGGGTGCCCACCACATATCACTATCCAACATGTTACTTTTTTTTTAACTTCACCCATTTTTTCCGCGTAATCGACTTAGCCATTTTCAATGTTAAGTTTTCGCGTTTACAATGTTAAGTTTTCGTGTTTAAGTCCATTTCTTTGGTACTGTACCACCTAGGACCACCAAACTTTCACAGCTTCATAACCAAGGGGTGCCTACCACATACAACTATCCAACATGTGACCATTTTTTTACCTTCACCTATTATTTCTACGTAATTGACTTAGCCATTTTCAACGTTAACTTTTTAGTTAGAGTTTTTTGGTTAAAACTTTTTCGTTATACTACATCTCTGCAACTGCTTCGCCCATTACCTTGAAACTTCACATGGGTGTTTATCATCATCCATATTTTCATTCTAACCCCCAACCATGCGGCCCCTGTGCCCAATGTCAAGGTCAAATTACTTTGAATTTTTTTGTTAAAGTTTTTTCGTGTACTATATCTCTGCAACTGCTTCACCCAATACCTTGATACTTCACATGGGTGTTTATCATCATTGTTGCACCTGCTTGCGGAAAGCGCGATCCTGTGCCCAATGTCAAGGTCAAATTACTTTGAATTTTTTTGTTAAAGTTTTTTCGTGTACTATATCTCTGCAACTGCTTCACCCAATACCTTGATACTTCACATGGGTGTTTATCATCATTGTCACACCTGCTTGCGGAAAGCGCGATATCGTCAACATTTTGGCATACGTCCGTCCGTTCGTCCGTGTGTCCGTTTAAAGTTTTTTGGTTAAAGATTTTCCATCTACTATATCTATTTTTTTAGTGTCCATGCCTCGCCCCAAGGCGCGACGTGCAGGCCACGGCCATCTAGTCTACAAAAAGTGGGTATAATTATGTTATCCGAGTGTCTATGCTTGGAAAAAACCTGGCCTTCGTGGCTTTGCCTCGTTTCTTGTTAAGTTTTTAAGTTCCATTTCTTTGTTACTGTACCACATCGGACCAACAAACTTTCACAGCTTCATAACCAAGGGGTGCCCACCACATATCACTATCCAACATGTTACCTTTTTAGCCAGGTTTTTTGAAAAAAAATCCAGGCTATTGGATTGGCGAAAGCCGGGTGGGCGGCGCGGGCGCGCGGGCGGGCGGGCGGGCGATTGCGGGCGGCGTCCACAATCAATGTTAAGTTTTCGTGTTTGAGTCCATTTCTTTGTTACTGTACCACCTAGGACCAACCACCAAACTTTCACAGCTTCATAATCAAGGGGTGCCCACCACATATTACTATCCAACATGTTACTTTTTTTTTATCTTGACCCATTTTTTACGCGCAGTCGACTTAGCCATTTTCAATGTTAAGTTTTCGCGTTTACAATGTTAAGTTTTCGTGTTTGAGTCCATTTCTTTATTACTGTACCACCTAGGACCACCAAACTTTCACAGCTTCATAATCAAAGGGTGCCCACCACATATTACTATCCAATATGTTACTTTTTTAGCCAGGTTTCTTGAAAAAAAATCCAGGCTATTGGATTGGCGAAAGCCGGGCGGGCGGGCTGCGGGCGGGCGGGCGGGGCGGGCGGCGTCCACAATCAATGTTAAGTTTTCGTGTTTGAGTCCATTGTTTTGTTACTGTACCACCTACATGTAGGACCACCAAACTTTCACAGCTTCATAATCAAGGGGTGCCCACCACATATCACTATCCAACATGTTACTTTTTTTTTATCTTGACCCATTTTTTCCGCGTAGTCGACTTAGCCATTTTCAATGTTAAGTTTTCGCGTTTACAATGTTAAGTTTTCGTGTTTAAGTCCATTTCTTTGGTACTGTACCACCTAGGACCACCAAACTTTCACAGCTTCATAATCAAGGGGTGCCCACCACATATCACTATCCAACATGTTACTTTTTTTTTAACTTGACCCATTTTTTCCGCGCAGTCGACTTAGCCATTTTCAATTTTAAGTTTTCGCGTTTACAATGTTAAGTTTTCGTGTTTAAGTCCATTTCTTTGGTACTGTACCACCTAGGACCACCAACCTTTCACAGCTTCATAACCAAGGAGTGCCCACCACATATCACTATCCAACATGTTACTTTTTTTTTTTTTTGTTTTTTTTTAACTTGACCATTTTTTCCGCGCAGTCGACTTAGCCATTTTCAATGTTAAGTTTTCGTGTTTACAATGTTAAGTTTTCGTGTTTAAGTCCATTTCTTTGGTACTGTACCACCTAGGACCACCAAACTTTCACAGCTTCATAACCAAAAGGTGCCTACCACATACAACTATCCAACATGTGACCATTTTTTTACCTTCACCTATTATTTCTACGTAATTGATTTAGCCATTTTCAACGTTAACTTTTTAACGTACGTTTGGTTAAAGTGTTTTGGTTAAAACTTTTTCGATACTATATCTCTGCAACTGCTTCGCCCATTACTTTGAAACTTCACATGGGTGTTTATCATCATCCATATTTTCATTCTAACCCCCAACCGTGCGGCCCCTGTGCACAATGTCAAGGTCAAATTACTTTGAATTTTTTTGTTAAAGTTTTTTTGTGTACTATATCTCTGCAACTGCTTCATCCAAACTAACCTTGATACTTCACATGGGTGTTTATCATCAATGTCGCAACCGCTTGCGGAAAGCGCATTTTATGCATTTTGGCATACGTCCGTCCTTCCGTCCGTAAAGTTTTTTTATTAAAGTTTTTCCATCTACTATATCTATTTTTTTAATGTCCATGCCTCGGCCCAAGGCGCGACATGCAGACCACGGCCATTTAGTCTACAAAAAGTGGGTATAATTATGTTATCCAAGTGTCTATGCTTGGAAAAAACCTGGCCTTCGTGGCTTTGCCTCGTTTCTTGTTTTTAACTTGACCCATTTTTTCAGCGCAGTCCACTTAGCCATTTTCAATGTTAAGTTTTCGCGTTTACAATGTTAAGTTTTCGTGTTTAAGTCCATTTCTATGGTACTGTACCACCTAGGACCACCAAACTTTCACAGCTTCATAACCAAGGGGTGCCTACCACATAAAACTATCCAACATGTGACCATTTTTTTACCTTCACCTATTATTTCTACGTAATTGACTTAGCCATTTTCAACGTTAACTTTTTAACGTACGTCTGGTTAAATGTTTTGGTTAAAAACTTTGTTTTTACGTGTTATACTATATCTCTGCAACTGCTTCACCCATTACCTTCAAACTTCACATGGGTGTTTATCATCGTCCATATTTTCATTCTAACCCCCAACCGTGCGGCCCCTGTGCACAATGTCAAGGTCAAATTACTTTGAATTTATTTGTTAAAGTTTTTTCGTGTACTATATCTCTGCAACTGCTTCACCCATTACCTTGATACTTCACATGGGTGTTTATCATCATTGTCGCACCCGCTTGCGGAAAGCGCGATATCGTCGGCACTTTGGCATACGTCCGTACGTCCGTGTGTCCGGTTAAAGTTTTTTCGTTAAAGTTTTTCCATCTACTATATCTTTTTTTTTATTGTCCATGCCTCGCCCCAAGGCGCGACATGCAGGCCACGGCCATCTAGTCTACAAAAAGTGGGTATAATTATGTTATCCAAGTGTCCATGCTTGGAAAAAACCTGGCCTTCGTGGCTTTGCCTCGTTTCTTGTTTTTAACTTGACCCATTTTTTTTGCGCAGTCGACTTAGCCATTTTCAATGTTAACTTTTCGCGTTTACAATGTTAAGTTTTCGTGTTTAAGTCCATTTCTTTGGTACTGTACCACATAGGACCAACAAACTTTCACAGCTTCATAACCAAGGGGTGCCTACCACATATCACTATCCAACATGTTACCTTTTTTTGAACTTGACACATTTTTTCAGTGCAGTCGACGTAGCCATTTTCAATGTTAACTTTTCGCGTTTACAATGTTAACTTTGCGTGTTTAAGTCCATTTCTTTGGTACTGTACCACCTAGAACCACCAAACTTTCACAGCTTCATAACCAAGGGGTGCCCACCACATATCACTATCCAACATGTTACCTTTTTTTGAACTTGACCCATTTTTTCAGTGCAGTCGACGTAGCCATTTTCAATGTTAACTTTTCGCGTTTACAATGTTAACTTTTCGTGTTTAAGTCCATTTCTTTGGTACTGTACCACCTAGAACCACCAAACTTTCACAGCTTCATAACCAAGGGGTGCCCACCACATACAACTATCCAACATGTGACCATGTTTTTTACCTTGACCTATTATTTCTACGTAATTGAGTTAGCCATTTTCAACGTTAACTTTTTGTGTTTAATTCCATGTCTCCGTTACTGTACAACCTAGGACCAAAAAACTTTAACAGCTTCATAACCATGTCGTGCCCACCTCATACCACTGTCCAACATGTGACTTTATGTTGACTTATTTTTTCCACGTAATTGCGGAAACCGCGATATAGTCAGCATTTTGGCATACGTCCGTCCGTCCGTCCGTACGTCCGTGTGTCCGGTTAAAGTTTTTTGGTTAAAGTTTTTCCATCTACTATATCTACGATATGCAGGCCACGGCCATCTAGTCTACAAAAAGTGTTATCCAAGTGTCTATGCTTGGAAAAAAACCTGGCCTTCGTGGCTTTGCCTCGTTTCTTGTTGATTTCTAAATTAAAATATCTGTTGTTACCACTCATTTGATCCGTCTCGACAACAGCGATTATTCCCTTTCACAATTGGTAGCAGAAATAAAGAAGTAAGTTTGATCATTATAACACTCGGCCTTACCATATCTACTGGCATGTCTCTTGTTGCTTTTGTCTAATGTCCCGGAATGCCATTGTTATAATATGTTCTCGTTTTGGCCTGTTTCTTTTTTGTCAAGTCCGCTTGTGGAAAGCGAGACATAATGATCACAATGACATCCGTTCGTGTGTCAATGCATCTGTTAATCCAACATCTGCTTTAAGGTTTTTAAAATACATGCACTTATATCTCTGCAACCTTGGAACTTCATATGTCTGTTTATCATCATCCATATTTTAATTCTATAGCCCCACCCCCACCATGCCCATGCAATCCTTATATCGAAGGTCAAGTTCAAATGACCATCAAAAGGCCTTGTTTGGCTCGACATGCTGGCTGTGGCCATCTGGTATTACTTTAGTTTTTTATGGAAATGTTGCATGGTTATCTAAAATTAACATGTGATAGTTTAACTAATTTATACTTTAATACATACATTCTTTGGGATATACAATTATAATGATTGAAAGCTTTTTAATATTTGTCAGATATCCCATCTGAAAATTGTGTATCATGTTTAATTACAGCTTGAGTATTGCCCGTATTGTATTCGCTATGCTGAGTAATTTATCAGCCATAAGCCGACAAATCCTGTACTCCCTGTGTTGGTAGAGCATGTAATTATCTATAATATAATATACCGTACCGTATTTACCCTATGTATTGGGACACCCTTTATATTGGGACAGCCCCAAAATGGGGGTGAAATAATTATTTTTTAGGAAACAAGTTTTGGGACACATCACAATTTTAAAAAAAAATCAATAATTTCTGCACCTTAAGTATTGGGACATCTCTTTTTTTTTTAAATACTTTTAAACACAGTCGGGGATTCCGCTGGTGAAAATAAAAAAATTGCCACTCAAATTTTTTTTTTTTTTTTTTCACCGGCTACTGGTCATGCCGACTATTGGCACGTCTCGCTATAAACAGAGGCCGTCGCTGATTAACTAATATAACACAGTGCTGACGGTAAATCTGAGCTCTGTTGATTAAATAGATTACCAATAAACCGTATACGTCGACAATGCCGCCTGTCAATGCCGGAATGTGATTTATTTGCGAAAATTATTTCGATTCACACGGAAATACTCCTGATACATCGCCCCGCCCTCTCATCAATATTCACGAGGTAAGTTTAAAGTACGGACATGTATCCGGTCACGGCATGCTCTCCATGCTATTATATCCAGACACTACCGAGGGATGGCGTTTCGATCGGGACAACTGGGTGGAAAGTATAGTACAGTGCGACCCCGTTAATACACGGAAGTCCGGCGACATATAACATGTACACTGTACACTGTGACTGCGAATGAACGACGTCGCCAATGCCTATAATATGCCATAAGTTTTCACTGTTATCTTCGCATGTAACAAGAAATGCGTCTGTCGAACGCGGATGCCACCTGCAGCATATTTGAGAAACTGTGACAAATTGGTTAACTGAAGAGTCTGACGGACAGACAGACAGACGGACGAAACCCGGACTTCGAAACCCGGTGGCATAATAAATATATTGAATCCAAGAATTGTTAACGTCATGTTTTATTTATTCATCATGTTCATGTAGAATGTAGATCTACGCAGGTCCGTGCAATCCATTATTGTAAAAAAAAGTGTAGTAAACACGTGTAGCCATCTTCATTCGATGACGCAATGACCCAATGACTGATATCCTGTTTCATCAGCTGCAACGTCACGTGACAAGCTCGTGCGTTGCAAACTGTGTTTACTCATATGGTGAGCACAGGTGGAAGACTCGGACCTATGACACCAAAATAAATGCCTATTAAAAAAATCCCATTATCCCACCCACCTGGTATCGTACTGTACATGACGTTAATAATAGAACGAGATCAAGTGGGTGGGGTAATGGATATTTTTGTAATGATCATTTTCTTTTGTGTCACACGTCCGACTATTCCACCTGTGGGTTTGAGTACGCACAGAGTTTTAACCCTTTCAACACCACAGACCTGTATAGACATGTTTTGCCCGACGTGTTATAATTTTGCGCCAGTTCATGAGGTAATCAGGCTTATCACGTGAGATTTTCGACGAAGATGAATCTGATAATAGTGTACATTTTCTGTAAACAATATCGAATGTTGACGAATATTAAATTAGTAATTATTACGCATTTGCTCTGAAAATGTTATCAACTTTCTGATATATTTGCAGAAAAAAGTCCAATTCATTCTCCGAGGCGTAAAAATCTCGGTTATATAATAAAGTTGATTATCTCATGCACTGGCTCAATTATGATGTAGCGAAACAAGGCCAGTTGTCACGTACACATTTGTGTACATGCGCGTGGGGGGGGGCGCTGGGGGCGTGGGCAGTGCTGTAACAATTTAGTTAATCTGGGTTGAGTTAATCTGCGCCACTGATACGCGATCTCCGATTGGTCAGCCTTTTACACCTAATTAATATTCCACCAATGGTGAGCGCGAACGCATGCCGGAAAATATAAATCGAGCACATAACAATTAGCACTGCTTTGTTACTGGGACCAATAATTGATGTTATTCCCAGTTTGCTCGGATTAATTTACGAAATGTGCAAACGTGATCAGCTGCACATTCACATCGGTGAGATAAAAGGAGGCTATGCGTCCATAAAAAAAAAAAAAAAAAAAAAAAAAAAAAAAAATTCGTCCATTTTGTGTCTAATTTGGGAAATAATCGCAAATTTAACACGATTTCTGACAATAGTCGTGTACGATTTTGATATTCAAATAGGCAAACAATTCGGGAGCCAAGGCACAACCGTGTACTAACCGAAATTTCGAGGATACAAACTTTCAATATTAATAATTGGGACACCAAAAAAAATAATTAATTTATTTTATATTATGTATTGGGAAACGTAGAATTTTATTTATTTTTTACTGTCCCAATACATAGGGTAAATGCGGTAAGTCAAATCAGAATGGCTCGAAAGCCCACGGTCCTGCACATTATTTTTGAGTCATCGCATCTTTCGAGTCGTCGCATCTCGCGAGTTTTGTATATTTGTCGACTACTGTACATGTCGGATTTAGGAATGACGTAGCACAATAGAGTGTATCCATGTTTTAGCTGATCATAGTATTTATTTGCAGATTGAAGTCAGCATGTGAAATTAAATATTAAACTATCTACAAAAATGTCTTTATTTCAATTATTATCAAAGTAGAAAAGATCCACTATTTAATATAAATAGCGGTGCACATATTAATGTCGTACGTGGTTGTGACGTCACTCGAAACAATGAATGGGCCCAGCTCAAACGACTTGGTATATGGTATCATAATAAAAATTAGGAACCAGTCGTGTCTCGTAAAATGCTCTGATGCAACAAAAGGTGCTTTACTAAGTTTGTGACCAGTGTAAATGCTGATGACTTGCAGACAAATGAAACTTGATAAGGGCGTAATTTTTCGTTATATTCACCATGGATAGCTGTCCAGGGTGAATACTTCAGGCCCTGATCTGAATGAGTAGTATATAAGAGTCAAAATGATACCACCACCCTCTGGAAGCCACCGGCTACACGTGGTACCTCCCACCGGGTGGTGCTATAATTAATGACTCTTATATACTACTCAGATTTTCCTCCATTTTTATGAGAATATTTATGAGAATGGGAGTAATTTTAATTTTTCAAAACACGAAGGGGGGAGTAGGCATAATTTTAATTTTTCCAAACACAAAGGGGGGAGTAAGCATAATTTTTTTAAAAACACACCTACTGTTCGGCGGGTATGTATGAGAACATATTTTTCACCATATATTTATGACATGAGAAGATACACCCTATTAGAGATAAGAATCCCTATGTTATACTCAGTATATATAATAACATAATGGTTCTAGTTAAGTGTGCGTGGTTGAAGACAGGTAGTCACGAGAGATGTTTTCGTACCGGTATTTACGAATATTGCAAACATCACCGTGCATGGATGCGAAGAGGTTCCGTTTCGCCTCGCCCCTGTCGGCATTGTGGGGTAGGGACCAAAGCCGAGTCATTACTATGTCCACCATGCGGTGGCACTCAGGCTACTCATCGAATGATTAACAAGGGATTACGTGCTCGCAAGTATTATCGTTTAGTAATAATTCAAATCGAAAAAAAAGTCAGTTAGAAAGATATGATATGTTCAATTTTTTTTAAAAATTAACCACAACTTACACCCTATTAAAGATAAGAAAAACTATAAGTTATACTCACAAAAATGGATAATAAAATAGAATGGGAATTGGAATTTTATAATGACCTTATTGATGAATATTACTATAAATTGAAAGCACTATATATAATTGAATACATGAAATATCAGCGTAATTTATTACGTTCCGATAAAAACGTTGCATTTACAATATTATAACCGGAAATTATGTAAGCTAAGCAAGAGACATATTCGTGAAATGAAGCGACTAAATAGGATCGGAGAACAACTAGGTGAAGAGGGTGAAACTAATTTTATAAGACTGTTTAAAACAACGATTCGTTTACGGATATAGAGTTTTACGATTCTGTCTGCGCCGAGTTACCGTATTATGTATAAACCCCAACGATTCGTTTACACTACTAATCAAATGTCTGTAGTTGGTGCTGTAACATTTCCTCCGACTTTATTTCCAAGTTTTACCCTAAATTTATCCCAATCAGTTTACACTCAATTTTGGGCATGGTGCGCGCACCTTGATCTTTTTTTATATCATTTTTTAATTCTTCATATCTCCCCATTTCTTCCACCACGGATTACAAACTCTAAATTTGATATTTTCTTATCGGCCAACGCTTTGGACACCATAACGTCGATGCTATTTTTCTTAGACCTAGCGAGAACGGATATTCTATCATGTTTTCTACTTTTTTTCTCGAGTTTTCCACCCACCGCCCTAATTACCATACAAAGTGTTCCAGATAAAACGGTAATTCCACTCAAAACCCCTGCAAGTGGAACCATTACAATTGTAGATAGCATTGCAGTAGTCCCCGCCCCACACAACACAGAAACACTTGCCAGAACCGTACTAGATGCTTCAGCTATGTTTGTCGAGCGCCTATATTTGTTAGCGTGTCTTTTTCTATTTGCACATTCTCTAACTAAAATATCCTGCATAGCGACGATATTATTCAACCTAAAATCTGAACTTCTTTCGTTAATTGGATACAGTGTTGGTGGAGTGGTATGGTTTGAGAGTTGGATACAGTGTTGGTGGTAGTGGTATTGAGAGTTGGATACAGTGTTGGTGGAGTGGTATTGACAATTGGAAGCGGTGATTCGTTCATATTTAAATTTTAGTTCAATATATTAGTATTTACAAAATAAGTTCAATTAACAATGAGACAATAGTGGAAGAACTCTCTGGTTCACCGATTTTCGTGTAATAAAGTTAATAACACTACCTTGGGAAAGTCTAATTCGATCATCACCGGCAAACGAAACCACCGTCGAACTATCTCCAGAGATTTTAGTGTACTCCAACCCCCCGTTCTTCCCCATCTACTACAATATTTATCGCGACCGCGCCCACAGGTTTACCATTAGCATTAACCGAGCAGACCGCCATTCTGACAACTTCACCTGCCAGCTGTCATAGTGTAATCCCCCATATTTATTACTCGCTTTTGGCACCGAACGAATATTCATAGTGCCCCACAACCAATGGGCCCCGCTTCTCAGCCCAAACTGTTATGACACGTTTTGGTGTTTTCATTGTTTTCACTATTCCGGCAAGCGCATTGTTTGCGTTATATGCCTCAGTACGAATCTCATAAGAGGCCTCCTCAAGAGCTTTGGTCGCGGCTATACGATCATGTTTCAGTTTATCGGTTATTTTTTCATCTAGTTCAGTAAGTGTCGCTTCTCTGTTGATAGAGTCCTCTGAGCACAACACCTCATAAGCCTTCGTAAGGTCCGCCTGGTGGCCTTCTAAGACTTTATCAATACCCGACCGGGCCTCTTTTTGAAATTCGGTTATTTTTTCATCTAGTTCAGTAAGTGTCGCTTCTCTGTTGATAGAGTCCTCTAGAGCAACACCCTATAAGCTTCCGTAATATCCGCCTGGTGGTCTTCTAGGGCTTTCTCAATACCCGTTCGGACTCCATCAAGATCAAACCGGGTCTCTTTTTTAAATTCGGTTATTTTTTCGTATAGGTCAGTAAGTGCCCCGCGTTCTCTGTTGATAGAGGCCTCTGAGCGTAACGCCCCATAAGCCTCCGCAATGGCCTCTTTGTGGTCTTCTCGGACCCCCTCAACCCCCGACCTGGTCTCTTTCAGAAATTCGGCTATTTTTCCATCTAGTTCGGTAAGTGTCGCTTCTTTGCTGTGAGAGTTCTCTAAGCGCAACGCATCATAAGCCTCCGCAATGGCCTCTGCAAGGTTCGACTGGTGGTCTTCTCGGACTTTATCAATACCCGACCGGGTCTCTTTTCGAAATTTGGTTATTTTTTTATCTAGTTCAGTAAGTGCCGCCCTTCTCTGATGAGAGAGTCCTCTGAGCGCAACACCTCATAGCCTTCGTAAGGTCCGCCTGGTGGTCTTCTCGTGCTTTCTCAATACCCGACGTGGCCTCATTTCGAAAATCGATTATTTTCCCGTCTAATTCAGCAAGTGTAGCTTCTTTGCTGAGAGAGTCTTCTAAGCGCAACACCCCATAAACCTCCGTAATGTCAGCCTGGCGGTCTTCTCGGGCTTTATCAATTAATTTCCCAACAGGGCCTCTTTTCTAAATTTGGTTATTTTTTTACCTAGTTCGTTTAGTTCCGTATGCGTTTCTTCACGACTTTGTGTATTCACAGCCAGGGCATATTCTCTAAGTTGTGATAGTAGACTCTTGTGAATCTCGTCCGTGGCCCTCGATATAGTTCTATTGATCAAGGCCTTTGTTTTTTGGGTAGTTAAAAAGTCGCCCTCTGTCGGGATGAATCCCCCTTCTGCAGGTTCCAAATTATTTGAAATTTGTCACCCAATCGGAAGAACTACCTGGTCCCGTATATACTCATAATGTTGATAATATTTAATTACGAACTTGCGTTTAATTCTAAATAATTAATTTGAAATTTCTAGGACGACCGAAAAAATCGGGTAATCGTTATTCAACTCTCGCCCTTTATCATCAAGAATATAAATCTTCAACTCGTGGATGTGTCCCGATTCCAAAACTTTCATCTCGGGGTGTGTGGGAAGTCTAAGGTCACAGTCTCGCCATAGAAACAGTCGCTGGCGGGCACAGTTTTCAGTAATGTGCTGGGGGATCCGTCTACCGTGTTGTACGATGTGTTCACCGATCCAGTTGCACCCTGAGAGTTTTTCGTGAAGGTGAAGTCCACTGGATTATCACCGACGTACTCACCCGGGGTAACACCTCCTTTGTTTGAGGAGTATGTCTCTCTAAAACCGAGTTGAATACCCAACCCCGGGGAGACCACTACATCACTGATGATGGTCATTGTTGCGAGCCCGGTAGCATTCGATACTGTGAGGTTGATTATACCGTCAAGCTCTGAGTTGACAAAATCTTTGAGCTGTCTTATTCCCCACAGTCCGTGAGGCAGCTTTACACCTAATTGTTGTCCATCCTTCACATAGTAAAACCCTTCACTCTTCCCCACATTCTGCCATCCAACCGTGAAGGTGATTGATCTAAGGCCTACCCGACGTTTTCCACAGCAGTTGTCAATTAATTTTTGAAGTTCACAACTCCCTTTTTGAACATTAGTTATAGTAGCAAACATAATAATATCTTTCAATGGATACCAAAGCATTTAGCTTTAACTCTAATGTAAAGTACGCGGTCGGAGGTAAATACACACAAAAAGACGTTGTTAACCCCCTTGTACACCCAACCGTAACGGTTAGACCGGACAGTGGCTTTGCCACCAACTTCCCTAACATCTTTGAACAATATAGGCTGCCCAAGATTACTACGATGGAGGTGTAAACGGGTGAAAGCAACACCGATGCAGTTTTGGCAGAACCAAATAAATTTCGCTGTATGTGCGCAACAGCCGGGTGTGGAGTTTCACATAAGACCATCTGACAATCCAAGAATGTGCCATGCTCCGAAGTGTCTACAATTTCACACGTATTATACTATTAGGAGGATTCTCAAAGAACTAGGTATTTCACTACCTCAAGACGACGCCTGGGATCCCATTTCCAACGCATACGACCGTATGGCCTTTGAAAGACTGTGTAACGAATTTAACGTTTCAAAAGACGCGACTGGAGACAGAAGCATTTCCTACCAGCACCGGCCTCGGGGACGTTCTCATTCACGGCCAGTCCGGGAATTGGACACAGACTGATTTTAGACACGATCACTCCGGTGACCACATCGTCAGTCGAACGCCGGGAATTTTGACCCCGCGACGATGACTTTTCGGGCCAGAAGTGTCTGGAGGTCGGCACTGTGGCGTGTTTTCTTGTAAAAATGTTACCATCCGAAAACGGGCTCACGTCGATTACATACAGCAGGCTGCTGAGGTTCAGGACGCGGTGGGGTACATTTATGTTAGATAAGGGTATAGGGTTCACGCAGGCCGGGTTACTCACGTCAACGAATCTATTCGCACGTACGTCTGGGCCATCCTCGGCGCACAGAAGCAAACTCGCAGTTCTATACTGGGCATGGGAACAGCGTTTGATGCACAAAAACAATTCTTGGCACTTGTAGAGGACGCCATCTCGGCTAGGGTGGACCTGGAGAAGGCGATCCAGAATTATCAAGACGTTTTACAGAATGCCAGCACCCCAGTAGACTATGTATTTGGAATAGGTCTTTATATGGCGCCCGAGCAATATGATACTACGAGACGACCCGGTTGACGGTTACAATAATCATATCGTAATCGCCACCGCCAATCAAAAAATCGGCCACAACGGTAACGTGAACACGGATATCATCAAGCGCACCCCCAACATGATCGGGTTCAACAGTGGAACCGATTTCATAAAACACAAAATGGATACACCTCCCCCAATTCGTAAATCGAAAACCCAGTACCCCCAATTCGTAAATTGGATGCACCATCGAGTTCCATCAACAGACCAATCGCGATTGGAGAAACACAATCATCAACAATGTTGAAATTGGAAGCACAACACACGAGGAGGAGAAATTAGGGCTCGTCGTCGCCCTCGTGGCGATCGGATTATTTACGCTTTGGTTGTAGGAACTCTCTGGCGAAGAATAGTAGGAGACCGGCGATTGTCACGATTAAAGCCCAGGTATTTTTGGCTAGCCATCCGGCCGTTTTTGATAATATAGATAGCAAGTAAGAAACGATACTTCCGATCAGTCCAGGTAGTGCGGCAGCCGCCTTTCCAGCTAATTTAGCTAGAAGACTGGCGAGGGTTTTTAGTTGTTTTTTTTTATCCACTCCTTGGCTCCACCGGATGGAGCGGTGCTGGTGCTGGTGCTGGAGCGGGTGGTGGCGCCGCACCACCAGTGAAAGCTAGAACTATGGTCGATATAGTCATGCCGATAGCAACGAGGATGCTTGCTATCGTGACGCCTGCTCTCTGAACAGAGTGCGAAGACGCTCACGAGTGTCGTCTCCGTCGTGCAGGACCCTCGAGATTGATTCACGGATCCGACTTATTTGTGTGCGGAGAGCCTCACGGTTAGCCGAGGCGGCCTCCAAGCGAGCTTTCTCTTTCGTCCCCGCAAAGACCGCAGTCGTTCGTTCGATCCGCTCGGTAGATTCTCTATCGTCACCGGCTTCCTCCAGTTTTCTTTCTTCTAGCGCGATATGTTCATCCAGCGCCGTGAGTTTGGAGAGGTTAAGGACCAGTTCGCCCCGGACCGTTTGTAGAGCCTTATCGAGTCCACGGAGTTCTCGAAGAGGTAACGGTGGGTCATCGTTGAGTATTTCCCCCAATTGCGATTGGACGCTGAACGTGGTCTCCATCGTGTTAATAACGTCGGTGGCTATTTGAGGGACCTCTCTGAGCTCGACCGTTTCTATCGCGGTGGCCGTCTTCGCTATAGTTTCGTCGGTAGACTTTAGGGCCTCTACAGCGCGGGCCGGTATAATTGTTTTACCCCTCTTCCAATCCGTGAATCCTAGTTCGTCCCTTATGAATCGGCCACCGCCCGGTGGGTTTCCGGCAATGGTGCTAATCGCTAGGGGTTTACCGGTCCTCGTGTTGACTATTGGGAGATTTGATGCTGCTTTTAGTCGCAATCTACCGTTCATATCAAATTTGAACTTGGAGTAGTCGCGACCGACAGAGGGGACCAGACCTTTTTCTGCCAAACTGTTGTAGTAGTCGTTTACAGCTCCCTCGAGTAATTCCCGACTTTGACTAGTAGTAGCGCCATCCAATTGTGATTGGATTGGAACTGGAGTCTCGAGGGAATCCTCGAAATTATCATCACCATCGAGGTAATCGTACTTTGCCGATTTCATCCATTTCAACATCGTAATCAGCCATATTTATAATTTTCTTAAAATTAATTATGTATTAAAGACAAAACCATACGGGTTTAATAGTTTCAATAATTTTGAAAAAATTAATTATGTCTTCGAGTCAATACGGTCGCAAACTCAATCCATACCGCAGACTGCGTGAGCCCCTCGGGGCAAAAGGCGTGAGACAGAGTGTCGTTATTACGAACAACCCATCTACGATCGACCAGAACCAGCAGCTCTTAGTCCGCTTCCCCAACCTCGGAGCTAACGACGTCATTGTGCCGGGTACTGTTCGCCTCGCTTTCACTATTTCGCTAACGTCGACGGACGCGGACCGAACCGTCGTTCAGAACCTGGGTCGCGCCATCGTCAAGAAGACCATGATAAAGATTTCTGGTAATGAGGTGATGTCGATCGACGACAGCGACGTCTACCATTGCTATCAGGACCTGTGGAAGACGTCACACGAGCTTGAAAACGCTGTCTATCAAGGTATTGACACCAGCAAAAATAAGAACGTAACCAAACTTAGAATCGGGGCTGCTAACAAGGTAGATAACAACTCTAGTGACAACGCGGTCGCGGGCGCTTACGGCAACCGCTTCTACATCCCGCTCGACTTTGAGTTGCTGGAGAGTCACATGCCCTACTATCAGACGCTTTGGCTGACCGCCTCGAATACGAACTAACGTTCAACGACTACGGCCGAGTTATCATAGCCAGCGACATGTTATCGACGTATGCGATCGATAATGTTTCGCTGGAGTACGACATGGTCACGATGCCCGAACTAGCACGATTGATCAGAACCCAGTACGCCGGCGCGTTGCCATACTTTACGACCGAGTTCTTCGCCATCGCAAGATGACAAAGACAAAGGCGACACATTGTGGAATATTAACGTCAACGTACCCGCCCCCGCTCGATGAAAGGTATACTGATGTTGTTCGAGGATGCTCGGTTCGCGTTCGGTGCTAGAAAAACCGACAGATTCTATAACCCCAAAATCACGAAGGTAGAGGTGACGATCGAGGGAGTCCCCAATCAACTCTACAGCGCTGGTCTTCGCGCGCACCACGTGGGACGAAGTAAGAAAGCAGTTTGCTGCCGGCTCTAAGCGCTCTCCGGAGGTTGCAGCAGTTGCCAAAGACCTGCATCTCTCGGCCGTCTCCCTCGCGGAGTTCCTGAATACCAAATACGCGTTATGGCTAGACATGCGAGCCAGCGACGATGACCAAATACACGGTAGCGGACGCCAAGTTGAGAACGCTAGTGAGGGTGTGACGATCCAGATAACCAAAGAGGCGGACGGAGCCGGGCCATTGAACGTGTACTTATATATACAGACACACAACTCAACATCGAAGATGGTCGATAGTATCAGCGATCTACTAATTTTGATAATTCTAAAGAATTAATTAAGAAAATTAACAATCAATACCAATTCACGATTGGAGATGCTCACTCTGCCATAATATGTGGGCAGACAGGATGTGGAAAAACGGTTTTCATCCTCGACTTACTCGAGGGATCCTACCGCGATGCCTTTCGTCACATTGTGATCCTATGTCCCACTGTGCGGCACAACGATACTTATCAGCGGTGCCCGTGGATATGGACCGACCCTGAGGTATACGTTATTGACCCGGGTGATAGGCTTCACGATTGGTTGCGTGGTTTATACCAAAGATTCCAGGGTGAGCCCACCCTATATGTGATTGACGATTGCTCGGCCAAGGCGGCGATGACCAAAAAGAAGGACATGCTCTCCGAGCTCGCATTTTCTGGCCGCCATGCGAGGCAAAGCGTATGGATCTCCACTCAAAAATACAACGCCGTCCTCAAGGATCTGCGCGAGCAAACGAAATGGGTCGCCCTCTTTCACTGCAAGGACCGAGACTCATTCGATGACTGTCTTCGAGAGAATGACGTTATCCCAACGCGCGAGGAGCGCCTGAAGGTTCGACAGATGCTTTCCGAAACTAAGCACGCCAAGCTTCTGCTAAAGACTGATCAACCAACTGCTTATAAAGTTATCAATTAATTAATAATTTTGAAAAAATTAGGAAAATTACAAAGTAATAAGCTATTGCAATGCTTAGCAATTGCTGAACAATGCTTAGCAATTGCTGAACAATGCTTAGCAATTGCTGAACAATGCTGAACAAATACTGAACAAATGCTGAACAATGGTTAACAATGTTAACAATTTGGTGTCTCCGCTGCTAGCTTTGTTGCGAGCATAATGGTGATCATAAGTATCGGGTGGTGCGCTTGGCAATATGTTAAAGTGATGAGAGTTGTTAGAATAGTTTAAATTAATTTTAAGAAAAATGAACTGCGACGAACTTCTCGATCAGCTAATAGAAGAAACCTCAACTCCGACTGCCAACAATAATGATCCGACAGAGCAATCGGAATCGGGGGTTGGTATTGGGTTGAGTGCAACGACTCCTAATGAAAATGAAAATGCGGCGCGACGAGAGCGGCTAGCTGCGCTGGTTGCTGGGGGACAATCGGAGCATTATCTCGGTAGGCGTCTCTCAGTTTGTCAGGTGGATAAGATGTCAGATGCGGAGATCGATAAAATGTATGCGCGATACGAATCCAAATTGGGAGCAGAGATGACAAAAACTCTTGGATCGGCGGCTATTCATTTGTACGCTACCGCCGTTAGTAGACTTCTCCCTATACCAAACACTGCGGGGGTTGATTGATGATCTAGAGACTGACCCTTTTATAGGACACACTCTTAGAACGGCATGCTGCTCAATTTATCACAAGTTTGGAATGTACTTAGCTCCGCTGACAACCGCGTTGACCACGGGTAAACACTGTCAATTTGGACATATATGCCCACGAACTATAAGCCCTGAAAATGATGACACAAGACACACCCACGAGAGTGACGGAGTTGAACCAGATTGCTCCAACACAATCGAACCAGAGTGTTACTCCGCCACTGGATGACATACCGCATATAAAAAATCCCAAAAGACAGGCAGCCGGGCGGGCGGTGGCTGCCACCCGAAAAGTTAAACAAGATAAAATACTCGCCGAGCTTCGAGAGGCTAAACAGTCGTTACAATCGGGGACGGAGACAGCAAAACATCTGAAGACAGAGTTGAGTACAACAACATCCCCCAATTCGTGAATTGGAAGCACACTCAACACCCAATACCAACTGCCGTTGGAGTTGGGCGAATCCGATTGATCCCAAATTCGTGAATTGGAGTTGGGTTGTTGGTGGTGGTCTGACAGTTGTTAGTGCCCTGTGCGTTTGGAAATACCCCATATTATCGAAAAAACAACCAGCCAGTGTTCAGAAGAAAGTTACGAAACACCAATCATCAACAATGTTGAATTTGGATGCGCCCCATTTAAACATTGATCGCGATCCCTTTTATATGCAATAATTATAACAATGGCTGAACAAGATGGTAAAATGTTAGTGAATGCGCTTTATCACGCCGTGGTGATATCGGGTTTCAGTATCGGGTATGCTCGACTATCAAAGATGGGCCCTAGGAGGAACCGCTCCCAAATTGGACTTTTACTGTGAGAGACGTAGGGCTCGCGACCTTAGATGTAGCGGCCGCAGTTTGGACCCGAGATTATCTAGTTAAAGCTGGAATTCTACCAGTTAATATATGGAAATAAATGGCTTCAATCGCAGTAATAGTAGGTGGTGCGCTTGTAAACGCATTGGCGTTCAGCGGTAGCAACTTTATATTCTCTAAAATAAAATGAAAAGCTCGAACGTGGATGAGGAGCGTAAGCGTCATGATTTAGCTGTAGAACAACTCAATAGTGCAAAGGAAGCGTGGTCAAAAAAAACGAACCGCCCATCTGGACTGGGTCAACGAAGAGCTTCGCCGCGAAAATCACGCCGCACAAACTTTTCAGAACGTTGAAGAAGCCAACCGCGAGTACGCGCTGGCATATCCGCACAAAAGTCTCGATCCAATGGATCCCGAGCCCCAACTTTCAGATTTCTATGTACCGTCAGAGGCCCAAAAGGACCGCGAGATCGCGTTCATCGTCGTGGGAATGGGTGTGGTGGGTCTCGTCGGCTACTATATAAAATAATTAATTAATTAAAAAAACATTTTTTTTTATAAATATATATATATATAGAAGAGATGTTAGTTGACGAACTTTATGACGCTATGATCGATGTAGGCTACACTGCCCAAAAAACATCGTTTACCTGGTGCAAAGAGTATGATTCGTCTGGCCCGAGATTCTCTCGAGACGTGGCGCCAGGACGAAAAAGAGGCCACCCTTTTCGCAAAGCGGATGTTAGATTCCTCCACCAATCCTGGGGGATTGGACTCCCAATCGAGATTGAATGAATTAGATTCCCCTCTCCTGTTCCAACCCAAACACGACTGGGGCTGCAGCGAAACTTCCAACAAAGGTTTATTATTAACGACGCAGTTACCGGACGAACTGGCGAGGGCATGTTGGAGATTGTCCGATATATTAGAATACTTCGCATACGATGAACACAGCGCAAACTTGATACCAAACTAACGCGCAAGCTGTCGAATACATACTATAGCCCACGCGGCTACTGGAAGGGACTCGCGGCCATCAAGAACCTCGCGGCGGCGACCAAGGTTTCAGAAAACGCTGTCAAGGAATGGCTCAAGAAGCAGGCCATCTGGCAGATCTATTTACCCGCGCCTCACAATATTCCGCGGCCGAAATTCGACGTGCCGGTGCCGAACCAAGTTCACCAAGCGGACCTCCTGTTTCTACCTCACGATCGCGTCGGTCGCAAGACGTACAAGTACGCACTGACAATCGTTGACGTAGCGAGTCGTTATAAGGGGGCTGAGCCGTTGGCCACTAAAGAGTCTAAGGAAGTGGCCGAGGCTCTTTCCCGAATATATAAGAGGAGTCCTCTCAAATGGCCGAATCTTCTCCAGGTCGATCCCGGCCGCGAGTTCATGGGCGCGGTCTCATCTATTGTCTAAGCATAAAGTTTCTATCAGACGCGGCCGCGTCAACATCCACCGGGACCAGGGGATCGTGGAACGCTTCAATCGAACCCTGGCTGAGAGACTGTTCGGACACCAATACGCTAAAGAACTTGTAGACCCTCATTCGCGATCGACCGAGTGGGTGGCCAGACTGCCCGCCGTGGTCTCCGCACTGAACGGAGAGGTGACCAGATTGATAGGTAAGAAGCCTGTAGATGCTATCAAGTTTAAAAGGGTGACGAGCAAGCCCTCTGCCGTCTCGCGCGGGCGACCCGTTGGTTTAGAGGAGCAGCAATCGGCGATTGCACTTCCATCAGATATTGACGTCCGGTACCTCTATCAACCGGGAGAGCTCGAAGGTGGCAGCCGCCGCGCGACGTGATCCGTGTGGTCAATGAATATATCATCTGGATCGATCTATTACCAAACCCGATGAGCCCGTGCTCTATTATTTGGCTGATGGTCCATCTCGCGGTTTTGTTCGCGAAGAACTTCTTATGGTACCTTCTGACACCCAGTTACCCCCGGATCGTTAGAGTCTTTAGTATTCTATCCTTTTTTCAGAGTTCTTTTTTTTACCTATCCTATAGGCTCTGTGTGCAACCCGTCTTCCATCATCACCTCTTGTCGTAGTACGCCGAGAGTCCTAATTTTTGTTGACAGTACGTCTTCATCACCCCGTTAATCATTCGGAATCCCCTGTTCTCCGCCATATCCCTACCCCCTTCGAGAGCACTCTTATACCTTCCCCAAGTCAGATCGTTAGATCTCTTCGACATCCCCTTGGCCGAGCTGCTTAGATTTTCCATCACCACTCACGTAGTAACACTTGCTACACAGAGCGATGGCTCTATCTCCCTCGAATTCCAGCTTGAACAATCCCGGAGTTCTGTTGCTCCACGCGTCCCACGCCAACCACTCGGTCTTCTCCTTATTAAACTTTCTCTTCATATTCTTTCTCACCACCGCCGCCAGCGTCTTCTCCGACAGCGCGAAGTACATGCTGTCAGTGTCCATCTGTATCAGTTCGAAATCTCCGCGATCCACGTACTTGTCCAAGAAATCGTAGTAGAACTCCAGCATTCGGAGCTTGGCCAACTGGTAGACCGCTATGCCACACTGAAACGGTTCTGTTGATCACCACTCGAGTCTTCCTGCTCGATATCTCGTAAGCCTCCCCAATCTCCTCCAGGTCTTCGAACCACGCCACCGCCGACCTCAGTGCCCGTCGACAGTCTTCTCATCCTTCGTATATGTGGTGTTCAGGTGTCTCTCTTGTGCCTCTATTAGCTTGCCACAACACGCGTTGCCAACCAGTTTGAATATCTCCGCCAACACCGTCTTGCTCTTGTCTACGTCCCCCGTCCGTCTGGCAGCGGTGACCTCTTCCACAAACCACTGAAACGGTTTCCGCGCGTAGTCTATCACCCTATGCACCGCCTTGATGATCAGACCGTGCTCCAGATACCACTTTAGCAGTGGGGAGTATATGATCATCTTCTTGGCGGACATTGCCCCCACGAGCTTTCTCTGTCCTTCGACCCTTTTCCTCCCGGTACCGGCCAGGTAGTCCTTCATGTGCTGCGGAACATCGTTCTCATCGATTTCTTGATTAACGAACAGCGGTGACATTTCCGAGAACTTGTCTCTCAACGTTCCCGGGACCTCTATATCCAACTCCGCAAATCCGAACCACTTTTCACTCCTGACCTTCCTCACGAAAAAAACAGTCTATATACGACTGTCTTTCCGGGTCGTCACACGTCCATATCATCTCCTCCCCGCGACGGCATGTCTTTCGACAGGGTAGACAGATTACAGTGCATTGGCGTGGCGTAGTACACCCCATCACCGCCTTGCACATCTTCTCCTCCCGACTACCTACCTGACCCCTGATCGTCGACCTGCCAGCCTCTGCGTATCTGGAGAACACTATGGACGGGACCACCGACCAATCCCTGCTTCATCATCTCATAAGTTTCAGACTTCGGTGACCACAGCTCGGGTGTGTCCGCCTTCCCATCGATCGTCCCACGAAGTAGGTACTGAAAGGGAAACACCGGCAGACACAGCATCCTTGAGTATATCCACACCTCTTCCTCTGTAGAACTCCGTCATCTTAGTTAGAGCCTCTAGGAACGGTCCGACATCCAAGTCGTTGTAGTGTTGCAACCATTCCTTGAACGTCTTCATACCCATTTTCTTGGTAATACCTTCTTACACTCTTTCCACTCGGACAACGACAGTAGGAACTCACCCTTCAACTTCGAGTACCACTCGGGATAGTCTGGCAGCCCCGGATGGTCGAGCTTGTCCGCGCTTATCGAACCACTCGTACGGGAAGTGAGACTTTATCGTTTTACAGTCGTACGCCTTAACCCACCGGTCGTACGTGGTACCGGGTCCCAGATACTGGATGATGTCGAGAAATCTAAACTCCGGGGTAAACAGAACCATCGTCCGTGCTGGCTCTCTTTCCGACCATCACCTTAGTCACGGTGGCCGCCAACTTCTCGACAAAGTACTGCTGATGAGGTTCAGGTCGTACCTGCTACAGTTGAACCCCACCACCGGACTTGGTCAATCCAAGAGACAATCTTTGCTTGCTGAGACTTCGATAGCATATCTATATCGGCCGGCAGATACTTCTTCCTAACCCCCTCCCTGATTGCCTTGCCTCTCATCTGTAGCTCGGTCACGAACTTCTCGACTAGCGTGTCAGGATCTCGTTCGCAGATGTGGGTTATCCCTTCATGCATCGTATACCCAAAGACACAGATATAGAACGTGCTCGACCTCGAAGGTCAGGTCTTTGGTGGGTTGAGTGGTTTTTGACTTGTCGAGATACGCCTCGAAGTCATAGACTATCTGGTGAGGGTACAGAGTCGTCTCCTCCTCGCGCGGTGATTGTGGATAGTAGGTATTAATTTTATCAAAATTATCATTCAACCACTCGCACTCCCACATCACCACCAGCTCGTAACCCGCCTCCCTTATCTTGGCGTCTCGAATTTTCGTCTTCCTGTACCTCATATACAGCGCTGTCCTTACCGTGATGAATCGGACACCCGTGCCAGTAGCATCCGTGAAACTGAAACACGGTCTTGGTCTCGTGACAATATCCATCTACAGGATCGCCGGCCACCCACCTCTCTCCACCGTGACCGCATCTCGCTGATGTATGTGCTTTCCCAATCTCTCTTCTTCTCTGCTCAACCATTGAATCGATCTCTCGCTCGCTGACCCCTTGGGATTAGAACGCCTTCTCGTATGCAGACTGTGGTCTCTCTACGATCTTACCTGGACATGTCACCACGGTCTTCCCACCCATGCAGGTGGTCGCGTGCCTGTGCATGTTACACGACTTTGTGAACCGTTGTTGGCATCCGGAGCACCCGTTACTCGTTCGTCATCTTGCGGAGGTTCGTTATGAGGAAAGAGTGACCTCCAAACATTCCTATCGTCATTGTCTTCTCCCCAACCACATCGTAATTTGCCGGAACCTTCATGAGATACCACACTCCCTCGTCGGTGGGCTCGGTAAACACGAATGCCCCATCTTGAAGTGCTCTTCGACCTTCTTAATATCTTTCAAGGGAATTCCCTTACTATCCGGTCCGTTATCGTGACCGAGATATTCGTTAGCTAGAGTTCGTGCATTCTCACAACAGCGGTCTGGTCTCCCTCCACGGTGGATGGCTATGCACCTAAACAGACACAAGTAGTCGTCGTACGTGTCGACGGAATACATTCCCTTTTTCTGTCTTAACCAGTGTCTGGGAGTCCGCTCCCATGAGAAGTTGTTGAGCGTCGATGATCATCTTCACCTCGACCGATATCCAACGAACGAAGGTCCATTTTGTGTTTGGTCTATCAACTTTGTCGATGTCCCATTCGACCTTTCTCTCTATCGGATATCCAACTCTCGGCTTTGGCGATCTCGTTTATCCACGGACTGCCCTTTGATTGTTTGTGATAGATCATAGTAGCGTCGGTCTCTATGTTCCTAATACGATACGAGCACGAATACCTCAGATAACACGCCGTGGTCATCTCTGGACGAATTTTATTCATTATGCGATTAGCGATCTCCCCATCTACCCCCCTCTCGAAAGTCCATACTATCTTCCTCCTACCCCTATCAACAGTTTCCCTAACTTCGGCTTCTTCGGCGAGAATCCTGGGACCCTCCTCCACCAAAGCTCTGGTTATATCTCTCCTACTCTTAGGAGGTCTCCCAACCAACCCCCCTTGATTAAATCTTATTGTAGTGCGCCTTGAATAGTGGTTTTCTACGCGCGCTGGGATCTTCTTTTACACGCTGCGCGTAAGCATGGCGCGCAGGACTGGCCGTCGTCTCGTTCTCCAATTTCTCGGAGCGTTTTTCAGGGTCAGCGGGCAGGCGTCCGGTCGAAACCGCACGTCGCAGCCTCTCCTCATAGACGATGGCTCGCGCGTCACTTATCCTATCTGCTATATCTTTCTTGAGTCTCAAACCTCTTAGGGAAATTCCCCAACTCTTAGCTTGCTCTCTCATTTGCTTTATGGTAGACATTATACTGAGTATAACCAATAGATTTTTATCTTCAATAGGGTGTAAGTTTATTTGTAATAAATGTATGACAGATTGCTGTAATATACTGAGTATAACATAGGGATTCTTATCTCTAATAGGGTGTATCTTCTCATGTCATAAATATATGGTGAAAAATATGTTCTCATACATACCCGCCGAACAGTAGGTGTGTTTTTAAAAAAATTATGCTTACTCCCCCCTTTGTGTTTGGAAAAATTAAAATTATGCCTACTCCCCCCTTCGTGTTTTGAAAAATTAAAATTACTCCCATTCTCATAAATATTCTCATAAAAATGGAGGAAAATCTGAGTAGTATATAAGAGTCATTAATTATAGCACCACCCGGTGGGAGGTACCACGTGTAGCCGGTGGCTTCCAGAGGGTGGTGGTATCATTTTGACTCTTATATACTACTGAATGTGCAGGCTGATCTAATGCTGCACTGATCTGAATTTCTGTAAGATCTAATACTTTTTCTCGTGAACAGTAACCTTATCATTATCATTATCCATGTGCGGTTTTCGTTGGAACTACCAGGTAGCAACTCGAATAACGCGAGTATCACTGGAACAACCAGAGTTCCAACTCGAGTTAAAGAATTTAACCTTTGAAGCATACTCGAGTAACTCAAATGGAACCCAGACCATGGTGGTGGGTTACTAGTACTCCAACTCGAGTTGGACCCGAACAACGGCTCGAGTTTCACCCAGGTTACACCCAGGAGTTACAACGACAGCGGGGCTCGACTTGTGATCATAATAAATCGGACGCGGAGGTGTGAAAATTAGCCAAACACAAACTTCGACAAAACTTTTGAGCGATCATATAGCAAAATAGCGAGAAATGTGTCCACGGGATTTTAAAAATGTTTTGAGGGATCGCACTTTGTGAAGAGTTGCATTTCGAGCCATCTCATTTAAAATTCGTTAAACATATAGGGAAAATTATCGGACCGCGGCGCTATTTCGAGCGAGTCCGGCATTACGAGGCATCGCATTTTGAGCCATCGTGATTTCGCTGTAGTAACCAAATCTGTAGTGTTTGTTAACTTGTACAGTACTTGTTCTTCACTTGTTTTGTCGTATATGTTGTTGTTCATCCATTTGTTCATTCCTTCATTCATTCATTGATTCATTAATTGGTTTGTTCATTCATTCATTCATTCATTTAATTTATAGTTCAATACTTTGTTGTTTATTTTATTGATTGAGTGATTCATTCATTACTTGTTTGATTAATACATTAACTTAACAGTTAATTATGTCATTGTTTATTGTATTTGTTAATTAATTCATTCAATTTATAGTTGAGTAATTAATTGTTTTATTTAATTTCATTCGTTCATTTATTCATTCATTCATCATTCATTCATCATTCATTCATTATCTACTAATTGAATTGTTGCCAGCACTTCGTCTTTAGCTAATTTTATTTGAGATTGAGACCAAAATTACCTCATTAGTATGTAGTCTTGCGTCTGTATATGACTTTGCTGTTGAATGGACATAACACCCCAATGAATAGATCAATCTCCGTATCTCACAGTTGTTAGCTAGTTTGTACCTGTAATAACATGTTTAACCTCGATACCAGTTCCAGATGAATTCGCGGATGGCTCACAGGGTGCTCCCCAAATGGCTCACCCCATTGAAGGTATTAAACCACTAACCTGCAGTTGTACGCACCTTACGCCATGACAGACTTTGCACGTTTGAATGTTGATGCACATGCTTAGCAGCAGAATAGCAAGATTGCTGTATCATACATAGCAAGATGCATTTATGATAGAAGTTTTCTTAGATTCATCTGAATACTGAGTTCTTGAGTTTCAGCACTACGTTCAGTGATAATGGACATAGAAATTAGGAGTATAGGACATAGAAGTACATAGCAAATAACTAACAACTGAAGGGGTGTGTAGATGAAGGGAGCTAATCTGTGAGGGAGTTAACCCCTTTCTTCCATTGACCACTTCCATTCCAAGCCTCTTGGTAGTAGCCTAGTTCAGTTCCCCATGCAGGATTCGGGGCAGAATCAGCTACATGCAGATCTTTTGATTATCGTAAAAGGTGGCAAAAAACGGAACTGGGCAAAGTGATCTTTTCAGTGAAGTAAGAGCAGCTGGCAGGACCTTGTAAATTCAGCGTTGAATGTGCCCAAATATTGTGTGTGGAAGTTACCGGCTAATCATTCATATGAAGACACTTGACTGGGTAGAACCAACAACAAGGTCATATAATGATATGTGACTGGGTAGAACCAGTCTACAATAAGGTCATATAAGGACATTTGACTGGGTAGAACCAGTCTACAACAAGGTCATATAAGGACATGTGACTGGGTAGAACCAGTCTACAATAAGGTCATATAAGGGCATGTGACTGGGTAGAACCAGTCTATAATAAGGTCATATACGGACATTTGACTGGGTAGAACCAGTCTACAATAAGGTCATATAAGGACATGTGACTGGGTAGAACCAGTCTACAATAAGGTCATATAATGACATGTGACTGGGTAGAACCAGTCTACAATGAGGTCATATAAGGACATGTGACTGGGTAGAACCTTATATGACCTTGTTGTTGAACATTCACAACAGTCAATCAATCAATAGACTGATTAGCTGGTAACTTCTGTTTGAACATTAAAGTTTAAAATAATTTCTAAGTATATTTTGAAGTATGTACATTTCATTTTCGTCATAAACACTGTGACCACTTGTTTCAAATTCCAGTTTGAATGAGGCAATATGAAAGTTGCTAAACTCTTGTCTGGCCTGGAGAAATGATGAGACTTGGTATAATCGCAATAATTATGGCATATAATCAGGAAACCGCGACTTCTAAACAACATGGAAATATCTATTTTAAAAAAATATGTTGCTTTTGTTGTCGTTGGAATGAAAGGATATCATACTTGTCCAAGTCAATGGATATATCTTTGTTTTCAACCATAGCTTGCTTATGCCTGTTGTATATGACCCACACCTTTTGATATGTGTGACGAGTTTAGCACTAGATTAGCCTGCTCATCGACTCACTCTGATCAGGCATTACACTTGTTCTCAGTTAGGCCTGGCAGACATAGATGTCTCTGAATAACACAGTTTGATTAATCTACGGTAATCACTGTATGATTACTATAATGATCACGATCTACACTGGTCACATGTCATAACGGACGTTTTATTTCCCACTGGTCCATATACCGTTATTGTATTTTGGTGGCACGGTGTCGCTGCACCAACATGGATAGGTGCCACAAATTTCCTCTGTTGGTTGTTGTTGCTTTGTGCAGGGGTTGGGGTGGGGGGGGGGGGCTTTGCTGTATGTCACAGGCATCTGACGATGTGCTGAGAAAGTTTACCGAAGTTTGGTACAGAGGCGTCTCTTGAGAAAGACAAGGGGTGAAACAAGGAAGTGTCACCCGTCTATTGTTCAAAGGATCCCTCTGTACCGAATGACACTTTCAGTAAGCTTTCTCAGCACAACTTCAGAGTTGTCTTGGCACAACTTCGCCCCTGTGCTTCATGTGGCTGGAGTCACCTTGTTTTGGGTGAAAGATGTTTGTTTTATATTCAACATCATCGCAGTATACCGTAGTAGTAATTTGGATTGACCATGTCTTCGTTGCAAACATTACTGCATAATTCTGTATACCCACCTATACTTGAAGTCTCAACTGCCGTTATGACCTGATTTCTATTTCACCTAACATCAGCCTGCGTGTTATTTTCATTATGTTCCATTTAGTTCACTTTGTTCTGTTCTTCATCCTATGCCTTTATGTTTCATTTTGATGCATGTATCCATAATTTCTCGTGACTATCTCATCATACATGTACATGTAGTTGGCTCAGCAATGCATGTCTGCTGTGTATTTTCCATTTTTCTCATGAAAATGTGATTTGACAACAAATGATTCTAAAGTCCTGTAAACATCTTGGAAATGATTGCTATATAATTTTCGTCATTCCGTTTGTCCGAGCTTACAAATGGATACATATGTGGCTAGGAGAACACTAGGTTATGTAATATTCTATTGTTCCGTGATTTTATGTGGCACCTGGGGTTTTAGATGCGGATTCATCCTGTATTTACGGAGTTATGGCCCTTGACTTAGCGGAAAGTGGGAATTTTCAACTTGTGTCGTGCGTATCTCCAAATGTATTTCAGTTAGAGTCGCGAAACTTTACAGGAATACTGGTCATCGTGTGAAGTTGCGCACCTGGGGTTTTAGATGCGGATTCATCCTGTATTTACGGAGTTATGGCCCTTGACATAGCGAAAATTGGGGATTTTCAACTTGTGTCGCGCGTATGTCCAAATGTATTTCAATTAGAGTCGTGAAACTTTACAGGAATACTTGTCATCGTGTCAGGAATACTTGTCATCGGGTTTTATATGCGGATTCATCCAGTATTCACAGAGTTATGGCCCTTGACTTAGTGAAAATTGGGGATTTTCAACTTGTGTCGCGCATATCTCCAAATGTATTTCAATTAGAGTCGTGAAACTTTACAGGAATACTTGTCATCGTGTGAAGTTGCGCACCTGGCATTTTAGATGCGGATTCATCCTGTATTTACGGAGTTATGGCCCTTGACTTAGCGAAAAGTGGGGATTTTCAACTTGTGTCGCGTGTATCTCCAAATGTATTTCAGTCAGTCGTGAAACTTTACAGGAATACTGATCATCGTGTGAAGTTGCGCACCTGGAGTTTTAGATGCGGATTCATCCTGTATTCACGGAGTTATGGCCCTTGACTTAGTGAAAAGTGGGGATTTTCAACTTGTGTCGTGCGTATCTCCAAAAGTATTTCAGTTACAGTCACAAAACTTTACAGGAATACTGGTCATCGTGTGGAGTTGCGCACCTGGGGTTTTAGATGCGGATTCATCCTATATTTACGGAGTTATGGCCCTTGACTTAGTGAAAAGTGGGGATTTTCAACTTGTGTCGCGCGTATCTCCAAATGTATTTCAGTCAGAGTCGCAAAACTTTACAGGAATACTGGTCATCATGTGAAGTTGCGCACCTGGGGTTTTAGATGCGGATTCATCCTGTATTCATGGAGTTATGGCCCTTGACTTAGTGAAAAGTGGGGATTTTCAACTTGTGTCACGCATATCTCCAAAAGTATTTCAGTTAGAGTCGCGAAACTTTACAGGAATACTGGTCATCGTGTGAAGTTGCGCACCTGGGGTTTTAGATGCGGATTCATTCTGTATTTACGGAGTTATGGCCCTTGACTTAGCGAAAATTGGGGATTTTCAACTTGTGTCGCGCGTATGTCCAAATGTATTTCAATTAGAGTCGTGAAACTTTACAGAAATACTTGTCATCGTGTGAAGTTGCGCACCTGGGGTTTTATATGCGGATTCATCCAGTATTCACAGAGTTATGGCCCTTGACTTAGTGAAAAGTGGGGATTTTCAACTTGTGTCGCTCGTTTCTCCAAATGTATTTCAGTTAGTCGTGAAACTTTACAGGAATACTGGTCATCATGTGAAGTTGCGCACCTGGAGTTTTAGATGCGGATTCATCCTGTATTCACAGAGTTATGGCCCTTGACTTAGTGAAAAGTGGGGATTTTCAACTTGTGTCGCGCGTATCTCCAAAAGTATTTCAGTTACAGTCACAAAACTTTACAGGAATACTGGTCATCGTGTGGAGTTGCGCACCTGGGGTTTTAGATGCGGATTCATCCTATATTTACGGAGTTATGGCCCTTGACTTAGTGAAAAGTGGGGATTTTCAACTTGTGTCGCGCGTATCTCCAAATGTATTTCAGTCAGAGTCGCAAAACTTTACAGGAATACTGGTCATCATGTGAAGTTGCGCACCTGGGTTTTTAGATGCGGATTCATCCTGTATTCACAGAGTTATGGCCCTTGACTTAGTGAAAAGTGGAGATATTCAACTTGTGTCGCGCGTATCTTCAAAAGTATGCAGAAAATACAAGGTAGTTACATATATGCTGTTGCTGCTTTAAATTCTACTTTTCCAAGTCCTGATAACATGCAGTAGTGGTATTGGGGAGACATATGTTTTTGTCTGAAAAACAATCTTCTAGTTCAAGTTTTTATTTGTCGGTCCAGTCGACTGGGGGTATCCGTGAGCCACTGGTCACTTGCTCTATGGAAATGATTCTAAAGTGTTGTCAAATCATGTTTTATTCAGAAAGAAAACAATATATAAAACAACAACAAACAACAGTTTTGTTTCCTGCTTTCTAAGAGACATTATTTTTGTTGTTGTTGATGTGAAGTCATACTCTATTACTTTATGGTAACATGCAATGTTTGCAATCAGCGCAGCCCAAGATCAATCAATCTTCACATAGGATTCATCCATAGGTTAGGTCGAGCTGATATGTTACTGGAACCAGTCTTTCTGTATACGCCATATGCTATGCACCAATTAACAGTATTCTTGCATATGTTGTACTGCCTTCTTCGTTTATATATCCACAACTAACATTTATAGCTGAAGATCTATACATGTGTGCACACTTTCAGTATATGTGACTGGAAAAATGGGGTTTATGTGGTTTGCGACCAGTGTAGATCCAGATCACCTTTTCATTTGCACAGCATCTGCACTGTTCGCCATTCCATTCCATTAAAGGTACATGCCCACTCAGCAGGCACAAAATGCTCTTTATATCAGAGACATCATCTGAGACGAGTGTATATCAAAATCCCCTCCGTTCATAATCCCCTCTACTGAATAATTACAGGGGCTATCATAATCTCCTCTGTCATTTTGCAGGGGCTATCATAATCCCCTCTATGATTTTAACAGGGGTATCATAATCCCCTCTGTGGAAATGACAGGGCTATCATAATCCCCTCTGTGGAAATGACAGGGCTATCATAATCCCCTCTGTGGAAATTACAGGGCTATCATAATCCCCTCTGTGGAAATTACAGGGCTATCATAATCCCCTCTGTGGAAATGACAGGGCTATCATAATCCCCTCTGTGGAAATTACAGGGCTATGATAATCCCCTCTGTGGAAATGACAGGGCTATCATAATCCCCTCTGTGGAAACCCTGTGTGAAGTGTTAAATAATGAATAAATAAAATGATTAAAATTTTTACTTTGGCATAGTCTTCATTTGTTTATTTTATACTTATTGTATTTTTTTTAATAATCAAATTAACATGAAAAGTATCAGTGATGATTGACAAGTCATAACATTTACTTTTCCTATTAATTGGATTACTAAAAACATTAACAATTTCATTGAAGGGATTATGATAGCCCTGCCATTTCCACAGAGGGGATTATGATAGACCTGTCATTTCCACAGAGGGGATTATGATACCCCTGTTAAATTCACAGAGGGGATAATGATAGCCCCTGCAAAACGACAGAGGGGATTATGAACGGAGGGGATTTTGAGTGTCTCCCTCTGAGACATTTTCTGGCAAATTAAACATTCATTCACCATTACCCCACATATTGATTGGCATTATTATACATTTTATATCAGACTTAAATTTCTACACTGATATCAGAGGCGATAACCGTGTTTCCTTAAAATGTTAACGGACATTACTATTTATTCTCTGTATTTATTTTTTGATAAGCAATGATCATACTTTATAATCTGCCGAAAATATTATTTTGTTCAGGTGATGCATTTAATTGTATCCCCCGGACTCTGTCGGGGGATACTATGGATTTGACAGCGGGCCGCGTCCGCGTCCGCGTCCGCGTCCGCGTCCGCGTCCGCATCCGCGTCCGCCGCAGACACTTCTTGTCTGGAGCATAACTCGAACACCCTTTGGAATATTTTCATGAAACTTCACAAATGCATAGACCACGACCCGAAGGTGTGTCGCGCACAAGAATGACAACTCTTGCATAGCTAATTTTTTAGTTATCTCCCTTTTTTGTTTCGCGCACTGATTGACCATAACTCGACCACCCTTTGGAATATTTTTATGAAACTTCACACATTCAATTAGACCACGAACCGAAGGTGTGTCGTGCACAAGAATGACAACTCTTGCATAGCTAATTTTTGAGTTATCTCCCTTTTTTGTTTTCGCGTACTGATTTCCTGTCCGGAGCATAACTCGACCACCCTTTGTAATATTTTCATGAAACTTCACACATGCATAGACCACGACCCGGAGGTGTGTCGCGCACAAGAATGACAACTCTTGCATAGCTAATGTTTTAGTTATCTCCCTTTTTTGTTTCGCGCACTGATTGACCATAACTCGACCACCCTTTGGAATATTTTTATGAAACTTCACACATTCAATTAGACCACGAACCGAAGGTGTGTCGTGCACAAGAATGACAACTCTTGCATAGCTAATTTTTTAGTTATCTCCCTTTTTTGTTTTCGCGCACTGATTTCATGTCCGGAGCATAACTCGACCACCCTTTGGAATATTTTCATGAAACTTCACATATGCATAGTCCACGACCCGGAGGTGTGTCGCGCACAAGAATGACAACTTTTGCGTAGCTAATTTTTTAGTTATCTCCCGTTTTAGCTCGACTATTCGAAGAATAAGTAGAGCTTATGTTGTCACCCCGGCGTCGGCGTCGGCGTTACCGTCACGCCTTGGTTAAGGTTTTTAGTCAAGCTTGTATATGGAATACTACTGGCCCTACACCCACCATACTTGGACAACTTCATCTCCTAGTGATGTACATCAATAACCCCTGATCTATATTTGACCTTGACCTACATTTCCTCTTGAATTACTTGGTTAATTCCCCTTGGTTAAGGTTTTTTGTCAACCTTGGTTAAGGTTTTTAGTCAAGTTTGTATATGCAAACACTGGCCCACTATGCACCACTACTTGGCCCCACACCCACACTTGGACAACTTCATCTCCTAGTGATGCACATCAATAACCCCTGATCTATATTTCACCTTGACCTACATTTCCTCTTGAATTACTTACTTAATTCCCCTTGGTTAAGGTTTTTAGTCAACCTTAGTTAAGGTTTTTTTTCAAGCTTGTACATTGAATACTATTGTGCATCCAGACACCATACTTTGACAACCTTTTCTCATAGGTATGTACATCAATAACCCCTGATCTATATTTGACCTTGACCTACATTTCCTCTTGAATTACTTAATTCCCCTTGGTTAACGTTTTTAGTCAAGCTTGTAGATGGAATACTCCTGGCCCTACACCAACCATACTTGGACAACTTCATCTCCTAGTGATGTACATCAACAACCCCTCACCTATATTTGACCTTGACCTACATTTAACCTTGAATTACTTACTTAATTCCCCTTGGTTAAGATTTTTACTCGACCTTGGTTAAGCTTTTTAGCTCGACTATTCGAAGAATAAGTAGAGCTTATGTTGTCACCCCGGCGTCGGCGTCGGCGTCGGCGTCGGCGTCACCGTCACGCCTTGGTTAAGGTTTTTAGTCAAGCTTGTATATGGAATACTACTGGCCCTACACCCACCATACTTGGACAACTTCATCTCCTAGTGATGTACATCAATAACCCCTGATCTATATTTGACCTTGACCTACATTTCCTCTTGAATTACTTGGTTAATTCCCCTTGGTTAAGTTTTTTTACTCAACCTTGGTTAAGGTTTTTAGTCAAGCTTGTATATGCAATACTACTGGCCCTACACCCACCATACTTGCACAACTTCATCTCCAAGTGATGCACATCAATAACTCCTCATCTATATTTGACCTTGACCTACATTTCCTCTTGAATTACTTACTTAATTCCCCTTGGTTAAGGTTTTTAGTCAACCTTGGTTAAGGTTTTTTTTCAAGCTTGTACATTGAGTACTATTGTGCATCCAGATACCATACTTCGACAACCTTTTCTCATAGGTATGTACATCAATAACCCCTGATCTATATTTGACCTTCACCTACATTTCCTCTTCAATTACTTACTTAATTCATTTTGGTTAAGGTTTTTAGTCAACCTTCTATATGGAATACTACTGCCCTACACCCACCATACTTGGACAACTTCATCTCCTAGTGATGTACATCAACAACCCCTGATCTATATTTGACCTTGACCTACATTTCCTCTTGAATTACTTACTTAATTCCCCTTGGTTAACGTTTTTAGTCAAGCTTGTAGATGGAATACTCCTGGCCCTACACCAACCATACTTGGACAACTTCAATTCTCCTAGTGATGTACATCAACAAACCCCTGACCTATATTTGACCTTGACCTACATTTAACCTTGAATTACTTTACTTAATTCCCCTTGGTTAAGGTTTTTACTCGACCTTGGTTAAGCTTTTTACTCAAGCTTGTACATGGAATACTATTGTGCATACAGACACCATACTTGGACAACCTTTTGTCATAGTGATGTACATCAATAACCCCTGATCTATATTTGACCTTGACCTACATTTCCTCTTGAATTACTTACTTAATTCTCTTTGGTTAAGGTTTTTAGTCAAGCTTGTAGATGGAATACTATTGTGCATACAGACACCATACTTGGATAACTTTTTCTCATAGGGATGTACATCAATAACCCCTGACCTTTATTTTACCTTCACCTACATTTAACCTTCAATTACTTGGTTAATGTTTATAGTCAAGCTTGTATATGGAATACTGCTATAACTTGGACAACTTCATCTCCTAATGATGTACATCAATAATCCCTGACCTATATTTGACCGTGACCTACTTTTATCCTTGGATTACTTAGTTATCTCCCCTTGGTTACGGTTTTTAGTCAAGCTTGTATATGGAATACTCCTGGGCCTACAGCAACCATACTTGGAAAACTTTATCTCCTAGTGACGTACATCAATAATCCCTTGGTTAATGTTTTTAGTCAACCTTGGTTAAGGTTTTTATGCAGGCCGCAGCCACCTTCTTTGTCAAGCTATGTGTACATCGACAACCCTCGTAGTCGAGCTATGCTGTTCTCCTACAGCTCTTGTTACTCAAGCTTGTACATGGAATACTATTGTGCATACAGACACCATAATTGGACAACCTTTTCTCATAGTGATGTACATCAATAACCCCTGATCTATATTTGACCTTGACCTACATTTCCTCTTGAATTACTTCTTAATTCTCTTTGGTTAAGGTTTTTAGTCAAGCTTGTAGATGAAATACTCATGGCCCTACACCAACCATACTTGGACAACTTCATCTCCTAGTGATGTACATCAACAACCCCTGACCTATATTTGACCTTGACCTACATTTAACCTTAAATTACTTACTTAATTCCCCTTGGTTAAGGTTTTTACTCAACCTTGGTTAAGGTTTTTAGTCAAGCTTGTAGATGGAATACTATTGTGCATACAGACATCATACTTGGATAACTTTTTCTCATAGGGATGTACAATAACCCCTGACCTTTATTTTACCTTCACCTACATTTAACCTTGAATTACTTGGTTAATGTTTATAGTCAAGCTTGTATATGGAATACTTCTGGGCCTACATCAACCATACTTGGACAACTTCATCTCCTAGTGATGTACATCAATAATCCCTGACCTATGTTTGACCTTGACCTACTTTTATCCTTGGATTACTTAGTTATCTCCCCTTGGTTACGGTTTTTACTCAAGCTTGTTTATGGAATACTCCTGGGCCTACAGCAACCATACTTGGAAAACCACACACCTACGTCCAAGGTCAAGGTCACTGTTGAAGGTCAAAGGTCAAACCTATTGAAATTCCCTTCCACTCTATATCTTCTACACCGATGCATGGATTATCAAATGGCTTGGCACAAATGTTTCTCATGATGAGAAGGTGTGTCGCAAACAATAACTACGCACCTATGTCCAAGGTCAAGGTCACAGTTGAAGGTCAAAGGTCAAACCTATTGAAATTCCCTTCCGCTCTATATCTTCTACACCGATGCATGGATTATCAAATGCCTTGGCACAAATGTTTCTCAGGATGAGAAGGTGTGTCTCGATCAATAACCACGCACCTACGTCCAAGGTCAAGGTCATAGTTGAAGGTCAAAGGTCAAACCTATTGAAATTCCCTTCCGCTCTATATCTTCTACACCGATGCATGGATTATCACACTATGCCCAGGGTCAAGGTCACAGACTTGATGCATTTGAAACCTTAACGTTCGGCTAAATGGCTTATAATCAAAAATGCCTCGTTTTCTTTGGCTGCCAGTGGGGGGTATTCGTGTGCCGACAGGCCACATTTCTAGTTTCCCTTGGTTAATGTTTTTAGTCAACCTTGGTTAAGGTTTTTATGCAGGCCGCAGCCACCTTCTTTGTCAAGCCATGTGTACATCGACAACCCTCGTAGTCGATGCTGTTCTCCTACTGCTCTTGTTTGTTTTGTGCACTCTACAAACTGGACAATAATGCATGAAGACCCGTTTTCTCGTGTGCTCTGTACACCTTACCTGTAGAGAGAACAATAGCCTTCTCTGGTTGAACAATAGAGACTGGGAGAACCATTCACCTGTGCATGTGCTAGCTGTTGCGCGCCGGCTATGGGGCGTGTACCTTATACTGTTATGATCCTCTTTTGTTTGAGCAGAGCCGCTGTATGATTTTGTATCAGCTGTTAAAAGTGCCTCCTTGGCTCTTGGACTGTGGACTACTCAGTCACCAAGGCACGCGCTGAGGGCTGAGTTTGTCTGATTGCTTTACTTTGGTCTGACTGCCTGGTAGTATCATGTAGTGAGAAGTACAGCAATCAAACTACAAGCCGGCAGCCTGTGCGTTATGACTAGGACTGCTGTCCTTGTGGTTCTCTATGGACTGGATGTGGGATGAGACACCACTCAGTAGGAACGTTGGGAATTCACAAGTAGCCGGTTGAATTATAACAATTTAATAAGCTGGTAACTGACGGTGAATGGCAGATACATGGACAACACAATTGTTTCACATACGTGTTCACTAAGAGTAACCAATACTATCTTGTTTTAGTGAAACAGATGAAGATGGTTCAAATGCATTATATATTTATAGTCATGTTTTAGTTACACAATAAAATGGCATGAAGTATGGAAACTGATTCTGTCAAACTTATCTCGAAATTGTCGGACGCTCGATCCTAATGCTAATGTGTGGTGCTAACATAATATCACGGTCACACTTCAGTAGCATACGAACACATTATAATTTGTTAGTACCGCGCGAAGTCACAAACCAGTAATTAATGTAAAGATAGTTCTGTGCCGGGCTGGTTTAAACGAAATATTTAACATGAAATTTAGCCACCTAGCATTGCGGTGAATACACGTATCTATGTGTATTAATAATGCTATAACAGGATAAGACGGTGTAATAGATGTTGCCGTAAATAATGTCCAAAGTGATTCTGAAGACTTATTTATGCCTAAATATAAATGTACTTGCTACGAGGATGATGTTATAATGATCTTACTGTGGAATTGATGTGATACATTTTTCTCACGAAATTTGCGTGGAGGTGTTGTTTGTGAAAAGCATAAAGTCAGAATGAATCAACAGAAAAAATCGGGGTTCTTTTATACCCATGGGTTGGCCCAACGGTCACTAATTTGTGGTCGCAACGGCCAATTTTCGGTCACAGCGGCCAATAATTTGTGGTCACAACGGCCATTTTTGGGTCAGAGCGGCCACTAAAAGTTGGCCGCTCACGTGAAGATCTCGAAACCGGCCAGAAAATACTGGCCGGGCTCGTGAACGACCCAAAACAATTGGCCGCTGACGTATAAGTTGCCAGGGCGATCTCGTGAGCGGCCAGACAATGTTGGCCGCTCGCGTGCGGTCTACAATATTACAAACCGCCAAACTCGCCTGTTACGAAACGCACCAAGACGCATATTTCATCGATAAAGACAGATAATTAATAAGTACTACTTTTCTGAAAGTACAAATAAACCTATGATTATATACCAGAAAGGCATTGTTGAAAGAACGCTTCATTGTTGGGCTTTGAAAGTCACTTCGTTTCGTCAAATAACAATCCCAGAACGCAACGAACAAGATGGCTGACGAAATGTGGATTATTTCTATTGCTGAGAATGAAGGCACGTTTTCTCAATTTAAATTGCTCTCTGGATGGTTAGCTGTGCCATTTGACGAAATGATGTGGTTGAAAGCAAATTATCTGACAGCAAGCGTGGTTTTGCATCTAAGGCTAAAATGATGGACTTTGGAATGACTGAATGTTGAACACGGATACAACAGGTTCGCAAATTGGAAGCATGTGATAGTGACAATGAATTCAGACAAGACCGTGATGTTTTAAGGTGTGTGCTGGGTCTGAGTATGAATTTCAGACGCACACACATGCATACACTTCACTGATTGTCATATCGACATAACAAGAAATATAATTTACAATAGTGAAGAGTGTTAGTAGTTCCTGAGGTTCACATCAACACTGATGGACAACTTAATAATGGGAGGTAAATCACATATGCCGGTGCATATCACTAGCATGTGCAAATGTCCAGTCTTGACCACTCTGACCACAGGTAATTTATACAGGTAAATTACTACATTGTATATTACATTTCCGTAAACTGTGTTGAAAATATTGTGGCATTATGTGGACCTGTGCAGATATATGTAGATAAATATAGGACTATTAAAAAAAAATTCTGGGCTCCAGTAGCAAGCATTATTATTTTTAATTTTTAAACTTTTTTTTCCATTTTTTTTTTCATTTTTTTTCTTCAAATTCTTTTTCAATTTTTTGTCTAGTAGCATAAGGTCGTAAGTGCTATATACAGACTATTATCATATAATAAAACAATTATTGACTAGTGAGCCATAGAATATAATCTGATATTCTATGGCTCACTGGTCAATAATTGTATAATATGTTCGGGCCAGTGAAAATTGCTTTCGGGCCCAGGCTCGAGGTCAAGGCGGGACAAGGCGAGGCATTTGATTCCGCGGAATTCTTGTTTACTTATCTCCCTTTGTTGTTTCGTGCTCTGATTTTGTATCCAGAGCATAACTCGAACACCCTTTGGAATATTTTTATGCCCCACGACGATAGTGGAGGGGGCATTTAGTGTTACCCTTGTCCGTCTGTCCGTCCGTCCGCACACACGAATGGGTACTTGTTGTAAGCGTACGGGGATCTTATTGGGTAGGGTTAGGATAGTGTTGGGTACTCTTGTTGGGTATTTTTATACAGTAAAAACCCAACAAGTATTCATTCGTAGGAACGTGCGTCCCGTCCTCCGGTCCATCCATCCAGGCACACATTAGGGTACTTATGTGGCTAGCCCCACAGGGTTATGGACTTAGTAAAGGATAGGGTTGGTTACAATTAGCCACCTAAAAAATCCTTTTATGTGGCTAAAAATCGTTTTATGTGGCTAATATTTAACATGTGATAAGCCACATAAGTATCCATTTGTAAGAACGTCCGTTCCGTCCGTCCGTCCGTCCGGGCACACATTAGGGTACTTATGTGGCTAGCCCCACAGGGTTATGGACTTGTTAAAGGATAGGGTTGGTTATAATTAGCCACCTAAAAAATCGTTTTATGTGGCTAAAAATCGTTTTATGTGGCTATATTTAACTGTGATAAGCCACATAAGTACCCTATGTAAGAACGTCCGTCCGTCCGTCCGTCACAAAACTTTAACACTCGGGTAAATGTCTCATATTTCTTCATCCTTCGACCGATCTGCTTCATATTTCATATACACATTGCTCTATGGTTCACTACCGCCCGGTGTCCAAATCCACGTTCGTCCTGCCCCCGCCAAGCCCAGTGTCAAGGTCACATACTTGGTGCTTCAAAAACTTTAAACGCTCGGGTTAATATCTTATAATTTCTGTTTTCTTCACGGATCAGGCTTCATATTTCATATACGCATTGCTCTAATGTCCTCTACCACCCTGTGCCAAACTCCACGTTCGTCCTGCCCCCGCCAAGCCAGGGTCAAGGTCACATACTTAGTGCTTCAAAAACTTTAACGCTCAGGTAAATATCTTATAATTTCTGTTTTCTTTCACGGATCAGCTTCATATTTCATATATGCATTGCTCTAATGGTCCTCTACCGCCCTGTGCCAAATCCACGTTCATCCTGCCCCCGCCAAGCCCAGGGTCAAGGTCATACTTGGTGCTTCAAAAACTTTAACGCTCAGGTAATAAAAGAAAAGTTTGACTTGGAATTTGGCCTCATTTATTATCAAAGCGATATGTGGGACATCCGTGTTCTATGAACACATTTTCTAGTTTATTAAACTTCACACATGCATAGAAGACGACTCAAAGGTGTGTCGCACGTAAGAATGACAACTCTTGCGTCGTTAATTTCTTAGTTATCTCCCTTTGTTGTTTCGTGCACTGATTTCGTGTCCGGAGCATAACTCGAACACCCTTTGGAATATTTTCATGAAACTTCACACATGCATAGACCACAACCCTAAAGGTGTGTCACGCAAGAATGACAACTCTTGCATCACTAATTTTTTAGTTATCTCCCTTTGTTTTTCCGTCACTGATTTTGTCTCCGGAGCATAACTCGAACACCCTTTTTTCAAACTACTTGTGTATCTGGGGAGGGGGATACACATGCGCTTGTCGACAAGCGTTCATTTCTAGTTAGTATAAATAATTAAAAAATATCATACCTCATTTGCATATGAAATAGCCTGATACCACCGCGAGTCACTATCAATAAAATAAATATTACTAAATGATTATATCTGTATAGCGGGCACTCGTAATTTTTAGAACTGGTGAAATAGTGACACAATTATACACTTATTTAATTCCTACAAAGAACACTTTGTGCCTGCTGAGTGGGCATGTAACTTAAATGAAACACCTGTCATGCTTCTAACAATCAATATAGATTGTTATCAGGCTACAGAAGTTTGCCATTTGATCAGGAGCTACACTGGCGACAAATCCAATAAACCCCATTTGTCCCGTCACAAACACATATGCTAGCAATATTAGTTTCAGGTACATTGTATTTTGTTCAAAGATATGTTGTTTATAAAATGCATTTATATGACATTACATTACGTACCTTGCTTATTTCACGGAAGGGCGTGTAATACATGTATGAGCCAATTGTATCACATGTTTTGACTTACTAAAATATTTGCCACTTTGAACGTATAGTTTCTTTCCGATTCGTCGGCTTTAGTTGCATTGTATGTTGCATGTTGTATGTTATGGCATCATCTGTGTTCCTCTCTCATTCATTAATTGCTTGTATACAGATAGGAACACATTCATCTTCATGTTAGCAACTTTCAGCACGACATTTGTCTATTAACCCATTCCAGTCTAAGGATACAATATTTTTTGTTGAAAAAATCTCAATATTTTGTTTATTTCTCCATAAAGGTATATGTTGTTACCACTCAAAGTATATGTTGTTACCACTTGTTTGAACCGTCTCAACGAGACGGTTCAAGTGAGTGGTAACAGCATATACTTTCAAGATGATATGAAGAAAATAGGACTTTTTACCCCTAAAAAGTTTCATACTACAGTCTACACTCGTTTACTCGAAGTCCGTCGGACTGTGATAATTACTTCGAGTAAACCGAAGTTCGACGTAACGAAATCTGAACAGGACCTCGAAAATATTGCCATACACGCGTTACGGGACGCAATTCCCATACGACTACATTGCCATACACGTTACGGGACGCAACTCCCATTCGACCTGTGACATACGGACTTACACTTTTGCAGCTCTAATTTGTTTACTCGCGTACGCATTAATCAGTTATTGATCACTGGTGATTAAATCAGATGAGCTGAGTTTCAGATGAGCTAAGTTGAATTGGTGTCAAGGAAATCACCTTTAACACTTATTCAAAGTTTGTTTACACAGGTTTGCACAGGTAAACAAGACCAGTCTTTGATCCGGTAAATTAAATTGGCGCCGCGAATTCGCACTTCGAGCGCAAACTGACACTTTGACTTAACTAGAGTGAAATACCACACATTTCTGTTTTCGGGACTGAACAATTAGTTCGAATTGGCAAAAATTTGACGTAACGAAATTCGACTTAAGGGTAGCCAGTTACATTCAAAATAATAGGATCTGAAATGGGACTTGCACACAAATTCGTCGTAACGAGGGAATTCGACTTAACCGACTTTGAGTAAACGAATGTAGACTGTACTATAATTGTAAATGCTGTCATAAAGTTGAACATTTACTTAGTTGAGCTGCAAAATGCAAGCAGTCAATTTACTTAGTTGAGATGCAAAATGCAAGCAGTCAATTTACTTAGTTGAGCTGCATTTGTTCCCTATTTAATAATGAGAAAGTCAATAATCCATTGTAAAAATAAAAAACACATTTAATTTGAAATCAGGGGGTACAATACTCTTTAGACACAAAGCTTATCTGGAGCCCTGTATAAATAGGCTACTGAATTTGAAAAATCTTGGGAAACTTTCCTTAGAACTACTTCATGGCATCATCAGTGTTTTAGAACAGGCATAATTTGTCCATTTGAGTGACGCTACCTATTCTCTCATCAAAAATTGCAAGTTGATTTAGCGGAAGTTACTCATGATTCTCCAAGTTGTGTAAACCTATTTATAAGGCTGGTCCATTGTAGCCAGATGTATGGTCTCACGGGACAGTTCGCATGAATACCGACTATTGCAGTCGAGGATGTTTTGTATGTTTAGCAAGTGACTCACTATTTTCCAAGTTTGGTGCCCTAATTATAATGTGACTGGTGTATTTGTATTGCAGCGGGTATTAAAAAGGAGCCGGTTGTGCCCGCGAGATCGGCCCCGCCCCCACAGCTCCCTCCCCCACCGATCCCCCCACCACCCCAGGATAGTTATGGCGGCTACCATAACGAGAGAGGTGCCACTTTAAATATTGAGATTGGTTTGTGTCAGTTTGGTTGTGAATGCAGTTTGAAACATTCCCCTACCCTGCATTAACATCTTTTCTCTACATTTTCAGTGTTTTGAATAAAAAAAATGCTACTCTCCCTATTGTTAGCTTTAGTAAAACCACTGCAATTGGTTTTTGGTCAGTTTGGTTGTGAATGCAGTTTGAAACATTCCCCTACCCTGCATTAACATCTTTTCTCTACATTTTCAGTGTTTTGAATAAAAAAAATGCTACTCTCCCTATTGTTAGCTTTAGTAAAACCACTGCAATTGGTTTTTGGTCAGTTTGGTTGTGAATGCAGTTTGAAACATTCCCCTACCCTGCATTAACATCTTTTCTCTACGTTTTCAGTGTTTCGAATAAAAAATGCTACTCTCCCTATTGTTATCCCCTCGCTGATAGGCAAGAGGGATATAGCGTTAGTTCATGTACGTACGTACATGCGTTCATACGTACATGTGTACGTACATACGTGTGTGCGTACGTTAGTAAAACCTTTTATTTTTCAATAACTTACAAACTGCTTCACCGATTTTGATAATATTTGACCACAATGTGTGTCTAGGGATGGTGCTTTGTTTTGCATACGACCCACTTCCGACCGCCCAAGGTCACTGAGGACTTGTTTGTAAGGCAAATTCTTTTTTTAATTTTATGCCCCACCACGATAGTGAAGGGGGCATTTAGTATTGCCCTTGTCTGTCCGTCCCGTCCCGTCCCGTCCCGTCTCATCCCGTCCCGTCCATCCGTTCAGTACCGTCTGTCCTTCCGTCTAAACCGTATTAGCTACAGACCTGAAACTTGGTATGTAGCTTCCTTATCATGAGTAGATGCGCAAAGTTTATTTTGATTGGACCCCCGGGTCATGGATTATCTCTCCCTTTTCGACTTAGAATTAGGCAATTTTGTGGTAACTCGTAAAACTTTTAAACCGTACTAGCTACAGACCTGAAACAGTTTATTCTAATTTTTTATTCGACCTGTGGGTCGTGGATTATCTCCCCCTTTTGGACTTGCCTCATTTACTATCAAAGTGATATGTGGGGCATCCGTGTTATTTGAACACATTTCCTAGTTTTATTATTATCAAGGGTGCCAGCAAAGGGATTAGCCTCTTAATAATGATGCCCTTGTTGGCTGTAGTGAAACATTGCAATTGGTTTGTGGTCAGTTTGGATGTAACTGCATTTTTAGCTCACCTGAGCGAAGCTCATGTGAGCTATTGTTACCGCAATGTGTCCGTACGTCCGTCCGTCATCCGTCCGTCGTCCGTGATCATTTTCAAACATCTTCTTCTCGGTAACCATTGGGCCTATAGTCACCAAACTTCATGGTCATGGTCCTTAGGTAGGGGGACTACAAAATTGTTAAAATGACGTCGTTACGTAATCCAAGATGGCCACCGTCTAAAAATAGCACAAATTCTTCAAAAATCTTCTTCTCAAGAACCGCCAGCCGGATCTCGACAAAACTTGGTAGGAATGATCGATGTACAATGCTCTTTCAAAGTTGTTAAAATGGTGACCCCGGGGTCAAAAATGGGCGTGGCCCGTGGAGTCAAATTGGGGTCAAATTTTATTTTTGACTGAATATGGTCATGTCATATATCAAATTGAAGGTATCAATGAGGCGATCACTCTGGTGCATTTCTTGTCGAAATCGGATGATTATGTCATCCAAGATGGCCGCCGAAAGGTCAAAAGGTCGTTCTTTTATTAGAGATTTCAAAATTCTTCTTCACATGAACCGCTTAGCCCATGGTAGCCAAACTTAAAAGTTATGGTCCATGGGTGAAGCCTTTTCAGATTTGTTAAAATGGAGGTCATCGCTAATCCAAAATGGCCGCCGTCTAAAAATAGCATAAATTCTTAAAAAATCTTGTTCTCATAAACCGCCAGCCGGATTACGACGAAACTTGGTAGGAATGATCGATGTACAATGCTCTTTGAAAGTTGTTAAAATGGTGACCCCGGGGTCAAAAATTGGCGTGGCCCGTGGGGTCAAATTGGGGTCAAATTTTTGACCGAATATGGTCATGTCATATATCAAATTGAAGGTATCGATGAGGCGATTGCTCTGGTGCAATATTTGTCGGAATCGGATGATTATGTCATCCATGATGGCCACCAAAAGGTCCATTTATTCAAGATTTTGAACTTCTTTTTCTCAGGAACCACATGGCCGATGCTGGCCAAACTTCATAGGAAGTTAAGATCCTTGGGTGAAGCATTTTCAGATTTGGTAAAATGAGTCATCGCTTAATCCAAGATGACCGCCATCTAAAAATAGCACAATTTTTTTAAAACACATGAACTCACTGTCACATTCTCCTCTAGTGTTCATGGAGTCAGGTGAGCGAATTAGGGCCATCATGGCCCTCTTGTTAAACATACCCCTACCCTCCCGTTAACATCTTTTCTAATGATTTGAATAAAAAAAATCACTCCCCCCCCCCCCCATTGTTAGCTATAAACACATTGAGATTGATTTGTGTTCAGTTTGGATTAACCTTTTTGTCGCGCCCGCTAATGGACAGTGCAATATAGTCGGCACATTTGTGTTCGTATGTACACATACGTAAGTACTTGCGTCCACATAAAGTTTTTATACGCCCGTTTTAGAAAAATATGTTTTACCGCGGGGTAGGTGGGCTGGCGGCGGATAGAATAACTGCATAGTTTGTGTACACGACTCCTCTGAGACCGTTCATTCAATCGATATGAAACTATACACACAGCTTCAACACATATTGAAGATGTGCACCTTGGTGTTTTTATACCGAAATTATGGCACTCTTGTTGGGATTTAGGTTAATTTTTGTTAAGAACAATATATCTCTGAAACCGATGTACCAATTCACTCGAAACTTCACACGTGTCTTTATCATCATCCATATTTTCATTTTTTGCCCCACCTGTGCGGTCCCTGTCCCCAATGTCAAGGTCAAATTACTTTAAAATTTAACTGAATTTTTTTTGGATTTAGGTTAAAGTTTTTAAGAACAATATATCTCTGAAACCGCTTCACCAATTCACTCGAAACTTCACATGTCTCTTTATCATCATCCATATTTTCATTCTATGCTCCACCCATGCGGCCCCTGTGCCCAATGTCAAATTACTTTTAAAAAAACATGCGGGCTGCGGCCATATAGTTTTACCTTAACGGCGATATTTCTCAGTCTTTTCAATAAAAAAAAAACAATTTCTCGCTTGTCTCCTCGTTGTTAGAAATCGTGAAAATATTAGTTTGATGTGCATTGCATTTTGAAAAGTTACCCTGCCTATCTTTTTTCGCTATTTAATAATATTTGTTTTAGCATTTTCAGAAACAAACTAAAACGCCCTTCCTAGTAGCATTGTAATATTGAATATATTGACAATGGGCTCTGTTCAATTTGGACTTGAATGCATTTGGAAAAGTTTCTCTACGATTCACTGACACCTTTCCTCGTCTGACTTTGCATCCTGGGTACAATTAGGGGGGTGTGGCACCGCGTCGGGATGAAACATATTATCATTTCAGAACTGAATGTACAGTGCTCCGTGTCATATATGAGATTCACCGTATGATTTTGTACTTCAGAACATGTATTATATTTACTGAAAACTGATATTTTCTATAAATGATGTAGAAAGTTAACACAATTTTCATAGCAAATGCGGAATAAAGTTTTACATTTGCTATGACAATTTTGCCAACTTTCAACAACATTTACGGCAAATATATGGGAATATTTTAATGAAACTTGACACATGCATAGACTATCCTGTCAATCCAAAACTTGATTACTTATGGAATATTTTCCATGACATTTCACACTTGCATAAACCATGACCCAAAGGACATAATGACAACTCTCACCTTACTAATGTATTCGTTTTTTCCCTCTATGTTTCTGTCATGTAGGAAGAATTTTCCTTGGATCTTTCTGTCCACATGCGCTTGTGGACAATCGTCAATTTCTAGTTTCAGTCCTGCATTTGAGATAATTTTAAAAATGTAAATAACCGAATATTTCATTAAAATTAATAATCATATTATTTTACGTCATTTTGTGGTTATTTGTGGAACAGTGACATTGCCGGTCAATAGCGTGCCGTTATTGGTAACGTCATGGAGATTTATGACGTCAAACAAACTTTAGCAAATCAACGTCGCATGACGGACGTCACATATGGGGCTAATGTAATATACTGGGGTATAAACACAATACGTTGAATGGGCGTTTCCAGTATAAATTTCTGGACAGTGTAAATATTCAAAAACAACAATGCTCACTATCGTCCTGTATGTCATTAACACTACAGGCGTCACTCATCAATCTTTATAACATGTTTCAATATTGATCAGTGGCGCATTATTTTTTATTGCCTGAAACTTATGTGGCTGTGAGTGGAGAATTGGAATTGTGAACAGTGTAGCTCCTGATCAAATATCACACTCATGTAGCTTAATAATGGTCTCTATTACTTGTTATTCCCTCGCCGATAGGCAAGAGGGGATATAGCGTTAGTCCATGTGCGTGTGTGCGTGCATGTGTGCGTGCATGTGTGCGTGCATGTGTGCATGCGTGCGTTAGTAGCACCTTCATTTATCAATAACTTATGAACTGTTTTTGATAATATAATGTTGAACATTTACTGTAGTCTACAGTGTAGAGTATGCCATAGAATGTTGAAAATTTACTGTAGTCTACAGTGTAGAGTAGGCCATAGAATGTTGAACATTTACTGTAGTCTACAGTGTAGAGTAGGCCATATAATGTCGAACATTTACTGTAGTGTACAGTGTAGAGTAGGCCATATAATGTTGAACATTTACTGTAGTCTACAGTGTAGAGTAGGCCATATAATGTTGAACATTTACTGTAGTCTACAGTGTAGACTAGGCCATAGAATGTTGAACATTTACTGTAGTCTACAGTGTAGAGTATGCCATATAATGTCGAACATTTACTGTAGTCTACAGTGTAGAGTATGCCATAGCATGTTGAACATTTACTGTAGTGTACAGTGTAGAGTAGGCCATATAATGTTGAACATTTACTGTAGTCTACAGTGTAGAGTAGGCCATAGAATGTTGAACATTTACTGTAGTCTACAGTGTAGACTAGGCCATAGAATGTTGAACATTTACTGTAGTGTACAGTGTAGAGTAGGCCATAGAATGTTGAACATTTACTGTAGTCTACAGTGTAGAGTAGGCCATATAATGTCGAACATTTACTGTAGTCTACAGTGTAGACTAGGCCATAGAATGTTGGAACATTTACTGTAGTGTACAGTGTAGAGTAGGCCATAGAATGTTGAACATTTACTGTAGTCTACAGTGTAGAGTAGGCCATATAATGTCGAACATTTACTGTAGTCTACAGTGTAGAGTAGGCCATATAATGTTGAACATTTACTGTAGTCTACAGTGTAGAGTATGCCATAGCATGTTGAACATTTACTGTAGTCTACAGTGTAGAGTAGGCCATATAATGTTGAACATTTACCGTAGTCTACAGTGTAGAGTAGGCCATATAATGTGGAAAATTTACTGTAGTCTACAGTGTAGAGTAGGCCATATACTGTTGAACATTTAATGTAGTCTACAGTGTAGATTAGGCCATAGAATGTTGAACATTTCTGTAGTCTACAGTGTAGAGTAGGCCATAGAATGTTGAACTTTTACTGTAGTCTACAGTGTAGAGTATGCCATAGAATGTTGAACATTTACCGTAGTGTACAGTGTAGAGTAGGCCATAGCATGTTGAACATTTACTGTAGTGTACAGTGTAGAGTAGGCCATATAATGTTGAACATTTACTGTAATCTACAGTGTAGAGTAGGCCATATAATGTTGAACATTTCTGTAGTCTACAGTATAGAGTAGGCCATAGAATGTTGAACATTTACTGTAGTCTAGGCCATATAATGTTGAACATTTACTGTAGTCTACAGTGTAGAGTATGCCATAGCATGTTGAACATTTACTGTAGTCTACAGTGTAGAGTAGGTCATAGAATGTTGAACATTTACTGTAGTCTACAGTGGAGAGTAGGCCATAGAATGTTGAACATTTACTGTAGTCTACAGTGTAGAGTAGGCCATATAATGTTGAACATTTACTGTAGTCTGCAGTGTTGAGTATGCCATAGAATGTTGAACATTTACTGTAGTCTACTACAGTGTAGAGTAGGCCATAGCATGTTCAACATTTACTGTAGTCTACAGTGTAGAGTAGGCCATGGCATGTTGAACATTTACTGTAGTCTACAGTGTAGAGTAGGCCATAGAATGTTGAACATTTACTGTAGTCTACAGTGTAGAGTAGGCCATATCATGTTGAACATTTACTGTAGTCTACAGTGTAGAGTATGCCATATAATGTTGAACATTTACTGTAGTCTACAGTGTAGAGTAGGCCATAGAATGTTGAACATTTACTGTAGTCTACAGTGTAGAGTAGGCCATAGAATGTTGAACATTTACTGTAGTCTACAGTGTAGAGTATGCCATAGAATGTTGAACATTTACCGTAGTCTACAGTGTAGAGTCGGCCATAGAATGTTAAACATTTACTGTAGTCTACAGTGTAGAGTAGGCCATATAATGTTGAACATTTACTGTAGTCCTACAGTGTAGTAGTATGCCATAGAATGTTGAACATTTACTGTAGTCTACAGTGTAGAGGAGGACACAGACTGTTGAACATTTACTGTAGTCTACAGTGTAGAGTATGCCATAGAATGTTGAACATTTACTGTAGTCTACATTGTAGATATGCCATAGAATGTTGAACATTTACCGTAGTCTACAGTGTAGGGTAATGCCATTGAATGTTGAACATTTACTGTAGTCGACAGTGGAGTATGCCATAGAATGTTGAACATTTAATGTTGTCGACAAAATTGAACATTTACTGTAGTCTGCAGTGTAGAGTAGGCCATAGAATGAATTGAACATTTCACTGTAGTCTACAGTGTAGAGTACGGCCATATAATGTTGAACATTTACTGTAGTCTACAGTGTAGAGTATGCCATATAATGTTGAACATTTACTGTAGTCTACAGTGTAGAGTAGGCCATAGAATGTGAACATTTACTGTAGTCCTACAGTGGTAGAGTAGGCCCATAGAATGATGAACATTACTGTAGTCTACAGTGTAGAGTAGGCCATATAATGTTGAACATTTACTGTTGTCTAGGCCACATAATGTTGAACATGTACTGTACTCTACAGTGTAGAGTAGACCATAGTATGTGAACATTTACCGTAGTCTACAGTGTAGAGTAGGCCATATAATGTGGAAAATTTACTGTAGTCTACAGTGTAGAGTAGGCCATATACTGTTGAACATTTACTGTAGTCTACAGTGTAGATTAGGCCATAGAATGTTGAACGTTTCTGTAGTCTACAGTGTAGAGTAGGCCATAGAATGTTGAACATTTACTGTAGTCTACAGTGTAGAGTAGGCCAAACATTTACTGTTGTCTACAGTGTAGAGTAGGCCATATAATGTTGAACATTTACTGTAGTCTACAGTGTAGAGTATGCCATAGAATGTTGAACATTTTCTGTAGTCTGCAGTGTAGAGTATGCTATAGAATGTTGAACATTTGCTGTAGTCTACAGTGTAGAGTAGGCCATAGAATGTTGAACATTTACTGTAGTCTACAGTGTAGAGTAGGCCATAGAATGTTGAACATGTACTGTAGTCTGTAGTTTAGTGTAAACCATAGAATGTTGAACATTTACTGTAGTCTACTACAGTGTAGAGTAGGCCATAGAATGTTGAACATTTACTGTAGTCTACAGTGTAGAGTATGCCATAGAATGTTGAACATTTACTGTAGTCTACAGTGTAGAGTAGACCATAGAATGTGAACATTTACCATAGTCTACAGTGTAGAGTAGGCCATATAATGTGGAAAATTTACTGTAGTCTACAGTGTAGAGTAGGCCATATACTGTTGAACATTTACTGTAGTCTACAATGTAGATTAGGCCATAGAATGTTGAACATTTCTGTAGTCTACAGTGTAGAGTAGGCCATAGAATGTTGAACATTTACTGTAGTCTACAGTGTAGAGTAGACCATAGAATGTGAACATTTACCGTAGTCTACAGTGTAGAGTAGGCCATATAATGTGGAACATTTACCGTAGTCTACAGTGTAGAGTAGGCCATATAATGTTGAACATTTACTGTAGTCTACAGTGTAGATTAGGCCATAGAATGTTGAACATTTCTGTAGTCTACAGTGTAGAGTAGGCCATAGAATGTTGAACTTTTACTGTAGTCTACAGTGTAGAGTATGCCATAGAATGTTGAACATTTACCGTAGTCTACAGTGTAGAGTCGGCCATAGAATGTTAAACATTTACTGTAGTCTACAGTGTAGAGTAGGCCATATAATGTTGAACATTTACTGTAGTCTACAGTGTAGAGTATGCCATAGAATGTTGAACATTTACTGTAGTCTACAGTGTAGAGGAGGACACAGACTGTTGAACATTTACTGTAGTCTACAGTGTAGAGTATGCCATAGAATGTTGAACATTTACTGTAGTCTACATTGTAGAAGTATGCCATAGAATGTTGAACATTTACCGTATCTACAGTGTAGGGTCTGCCATTGAATTTTGAACATTTACTGTAGTCGACAGTGGAGTATGCCATAGAATGTTAGAACATTTAATGTAGTCGACATTGAACATTTACTGTAGTCTACAGTGTAGAGTAGGCCATAGAATGTTGAACATTTACTGTAGTCTACAGTGAGAGTAGGCCATATAATGTTGAACATTTACTGTAGTCTACAGTGTAGAGTATGCCATATAATGTTGAACATTTACTGTAGTCTACAGTGTAGAGTAGGCCATAGAATGTTGAACATTTACTGTAGTCTACAGTGTAGAGTAGGCCATAGAATGTTGAACATTTACTGTAGTCTACAGTGTAGAGTATGCCATAGCATGTTGAACATTTACTGTAGTCTACAGTGTAGAGTAGACCATAGAATGTGAATATTTACCGTAGTCTACAGTGTAGAGTAGGCCATAGAATGTTGAATATTTACTGTAGTCTACTACAGTGTAGAGTAGGCCATAGAATGTTGAATATTTACTGTAGTTTACAGTGTAGAGTAGGCCATAGAATGTTGAACATTTACTGTAGTCTACAGTGTAGAGTATGCCATAGCATGTTGAACATTTACTGTAGTCTACAGTGTAGAGTAGACCATAGAATGTGAACATTTACCGTAGTCTACAGTGTAGAGTAGGCCATATAATGTGGAAAATTTACTGTAGTCTACAGTGTAGAGTAGGCCATATACTGTTGAACATTTACTGTAGTCTACAATGTAGATTAGGCCATAGAATGTTGAACATTTCTGTAGTCTACAGTGTAGAGTAGGCCATAGAATGTTGAACATTTACTGTAGTCTACAGTGTAGAGTAGACCATAGAATGTGAACATTTACCGTAGTCTACAGTGTAGAGTAGGCCATATAATGTGGAAAATTTACTGTAGTCTACAGTGTAGAGTAGGCCATATACTGTTGAACATTTACTGTAGTCTACAGTGTAGATTAGGCCATAGAATGTTGAACATTTCTGTAGTCTACAGTGTAGAGTAGGCCATAGAATGTTGAACTTTTACTGTAGTCTACAGTGTAGAGTATGCCATAGAATGTTGAACATTTACCGTAGTCTACAGTGTAGAGTCGGCCATAGAATGTTAAACATTTACTGTAGTCTACAGTGTAGAGTAGGCCATATAATGTTGAACATTTACTGTAGTCTACAGTGTAGAGTATGCCATAGAATGTTGAACATTTACTGTAGTCTACAGTGTAGAGTATGCCATAGAATGTTGAACATTTACTGTAGTCTACAGTGTAGAGGAGGACACAGACTGTTGAACATTTACTGTAGTCTACAGTGTAGAGTATGCCATAGAATGTTGAACATTTACTGTAGTCTACATTGTAGAGTATGCCATAGAATGTTGAACATTTACCGTAGTCTACAGTGTAGGGTATGCCATTGAATGTTGAACATTTACTGTAGTCGACAGTGGAGTATGCCATAGAATGTTGAACATTTAATGTAGTCGACATTGAACATTTACTGTAGTCTACAGTGTAGAGTAGGCCATAGAATGTTGAACATTTACTGTAGTCTACAGTGTAGAGTAGGCCATATAATGTTGAACATTTACTGTAGTCTACAGTGTAGAGTATGCCATATAATGTTGAACATTTACTGTAGTCTACAGTGTAGAGTAGGCCATAGAATGTTGAACATTTACTGTAGTCTACAGTGTAGAGTAGGCCATAGAATGTTGAACATTTACTGTAGTCTACAGTGTAGAGTATGCCATAGCATGTTGAACATTTACTGTAGTCTACAGTGTAGAGTAGACCATAGAATGTGAATATTTACCGTAGTCTACAGTGTAGAGTAGGCCATATAATGTGGAACATTTACTGTAGTCTACAGTGTAGAGTAGGCCATAGAATGTTGAACATTTACTGTAGTCTACAGTGTAGAGTATGCCATAGCATGTTGAACATTTACTGTAGTCTACAGTGTAGAGTAGACCATAGAATGTGAATATTTACCGTAGTCTACAGTGTAGAGTAGGCCATATAATGTGGAACATTTACTGTAGTCTACAGTGTAGAGTAGGCCATATAATGTTGAACATTTTCTGTAGTCTACAGTGTAGATTAGGCCATAGAATGTTGAACATTTCTGTAGTCTACAGTATAGAGCAGGCCATATAATGTTGAACATTTACTGTTGTCTAGGCCACAGAATGTTGAACATGTACTGTACTCTACAGTGTAGAGTAGGCCATAGAATGTTGAACATTTACTGTAGTCTACAGTGTAGAGTCTACAGTGTAGAGTATGCCATAAATGCTCTGAAGATTTTTCCAACTTTTGATATACATCGAATTATTAAATTGTCTGATTCGCGAATATCATTCTGACATGAAATAATGCATGTGAACATGATTTAACTGGTTTACAGAGATTTCAATAGTCTCCGAAATTCAAGGGTTAAAGATGTGTGAGTTTCCAGCAGTGGATTGATGCACAATTGACGGGAGGGAATAATGGAGTTAGACCCATTCTTCCACTGACCCATGCAGTTACCTTTCAGCTGTTGCCTTGTGTATAATGTAGGGTATATGTCGTCAATAACATCACTACACAGTCTAACCTAACTGCACATATTCCGCTTTATAAGCAACCGGTTATGTAGTGCAATGTAATGAAATGTACTCCGAGCTATGTACTCAGAACTAAGTCTAACCAATCGGTGAACTTTTTGGTTTTTATGTCGTGTTACTTAGTCGTGTATTGTAGTTTCAAATGCAAACTGAACAACATGACGTCAATTTCTCAACTAATAGCAGCCAATTCTAATATTGATGATACCCCAAAGTTTTGTGAGAATTGGATTGGTCAGAAAATTAACCTATTACTGTCTATTCCAGTTATTTAGTGTTGAAATGGTTCAATATTTGTTACATTTTACATTGGTAGTTGGTCGGGACTCAACATGGGGGCATGCGAAGGGTCAATTTAACAATACCGGTAGGTTTCATCCTTAATGGAATCCCAATATCCCTGGTTTGGCTCTCAGGTACATTTTGGCTTCCTTGTTACTTGAGAGTTGAATCTGTATACCTGTTATAAAAGTTGTAGGTTTAGTACTGATCACATTACTTTTAGAGAGTGGAGCTAAGTGACTCTGGTGTGGTGAGAACCTGGCACCAGGTCAGGTTATTCTAATATCAGGGCTGAATATATATTTTTTCTGTAAATATTCAGTTCTGATTTTGGTACTCCCAACCCCCACCTTCCCCCATCACAACAGGTGAAATATGGGATTTGACCCTGTTAACCCGGCCTAAAATGACCTTAGCTGTTGTCAGGCCATTAAACATTATTAAGTAAATAAATTTGTAGTCGGCGGATTCGACAGCAATCTGATTCTGTGACGTTTTACAATTTTGTTAGAATATGTTAAGGCAGCTGATATTGGATCAGAATATTGTTGTTTTAATGGGAGGCGTTATTATTTCAGTGCTGATTTCTCCAGTTAGGTTTGTTCCTGTCAGTTGACTGTAATTACACATAATGTGCGCAATACCCATGTGTGGGTAAAAGTAAAAGAAATTCTAAATAATTTTCAGAATTATTTTTTAATTCTTCCAATAAGAATATGCTAGTACCACTCATTGGAACCATCTCAATGGGACGGTTCAAATGAGTGTCATATCTTATACTTCCGTGCATAAATAAAAAAATGTTTATCCATAGCCTAGCATGGGCCATTTTCTTGTTAAAGCGAGCTTGATTGACTTTATTTGTCCAGATGCACCACCGCGACCACCCCTGCCCCATGAGACAGTGCCACCGCGCCCACCACCCCCGGAGACGGACGATGAAGACGAGATGAGTTTCCCCATACCCCAGGAGAACCAGCCCATCATGGTACTGTGTAGCTGCGCTGACATTTGGGGGGCGGGAAGTGGACATTTGTATGATGCTGCCTTTCTTCTGAAAGTTTAGCCCTTTATCAACATCATTTATCATTTATGGAAACAACTTAAGTCAAATTAATTTCGAAATTTACACAAACCTTGTTTTTAGGTCGGACCCTATTAACCCAGATTACTTTTTTTACATAAAAAAATAATATAGGCTTTTAATTACCCATGGGAGACATGTCTTTGCCAAGGTCTAAATTGCACCACACATGGATTTTCCTTTACTTTTCAGATGGCTGCTCATGCACTTCATATGGAGGCTAAACAGTGGTCAAGCAAGGACAACGAGATTATCGGTGCGGCCAAACGAATGGCCTTCCTCATGGTCAGGCTCAGTCAGCTGGTCAGGTATGGGTCGATTGGTTGAATCATTGTTTAGGATCGTTAGTAGTATAAGGGAGTCAAAATGATACCACTTCGGTCATAATTCTCATAGACTCCCATAGACTACTAGGCCTCGTATTTAGTGAAAATGTATAGCGCCGTTGTCTCTCGTCGGTTCATACCTCGGTCATATTCCACGAGGGTAATCCCCTTTTATAGCCTTTTAGTGAGAGCACATATTTCGTTAGAGCAACCACATTTTCGTGGTCTAGAACCGCTATCAATGGTTTTCATGCTGTGGGGGTTCTGGATCAATCACGATTAGACGTCCTGTTAGAGATAAGAGTACACTCTAGTTATACGTACACGTAATTACATTACCACAATGTTGAGAGCTACTAACGAGTGTAGTTGGTTACAAATAGGGAGTCTTGACCGGTGTAATAGAATGGGAGTCTTTGATCACTGCAAACATCATCAAACTCGTTTGAGGAACGGAGGTACTTTACCTCGTCCTTGCAGGGGTTGTGGAGTCGGAACCCGGACAGAGGTGTCTCTATGTTGGGAGAATCTGTTGTATCTCGACAATCCTGGTCATCCTGAAAGATGTCGGGTCAGCCGCCCCGGACGGCAGCTCAGGATATAGTTTTTCGGCATTCATCATAAATCAAGCTCGATTAACAGTGTCACCACAGTCGAGGAACTCGATTGGTCAGAGATTTTTGTAACAAAGTTAATAACACTACCGGCGGGAACTTTAATTGGGGTGTCATCGAATATTGTGAACCCTGACCTCTGCCCGACGAGCTTGGTGACGTCGGACTTCTGCTCTACCCCGTTCAGGACGAGATTCACTCGGACTTCGGTAGCAACATGTCCCCGAAAGTTGACCGAGCAGACGACATTGGCAGAACCGTCCCGGACGCTGCCATTGTGTATCCCGTATATCTGTTGCTTGCGTTGGAGCCAAATGAATATTCGTGGGCCCCCACGCTCGGTGCACCCCGCTCCTCGGCCCAAACTGTTATGACGGGCTTTCGAGCTTGCAATCGCTACATGTGTGCAATCGCCTTTAAGCAACGACGCGACAAAAGCTTGGCGGGCTCTCAAACTCCAAAGACCTGGGGGCAGCTTTACGCCTACTGGGGGGCTGTTCTTCATGTAGCCGAACCCTTCGTTCTCCCCCACGTTTCGCCAGCCGACCGTACACCAATGACGCCCCCGGAAGTAGTTCTCAGAGCCGTTCCTTGTGATTTTCCATGTTCGCTAGCCTATTCACTAACCTTCGTACTACTAAAATATTCATTAGTGCAGAATTATTTTAGTCTGCTAATTTCACATTAACAATGTTTTGTTGTAAACAATTATTAGATTTACATTATATGCAGCCTATGCTCAATAAATGTAAATCCATCAATTGAAATTTCCAAACGATCCTAAATTTGCACTTACGAACATTTTACTTACAAAGTTTAATGAAACGGCCCCCTGTGTATTGTTCCCGCGGCTTGGTTACAGGGGAGAGGGGGGCACCAAGAAGGACCTGATAGCCACGGCCAAGGGAATTGCTGAGGCCTCTGAGGAGGTGACGCGACTCGCGAAGAAACTCGCCGCGGAATGCACCGACAAGAAGATGAGAACGGTGAGTCAGATTGACTCGACTCAACCCTTTAAACTCTACAGCCCTCTATAGCGGTGTTTACAAACAGTGTAGATCCAAATGAGCTGGCTCATCATGATCTGCTCTATTTGCAAGTAATGTTTACTCTTTTTTTTTTTTTGAAAAAAAACCCCAAACCTTTTCATAAATGAAAATCATTGTAACCCTTATATTCTACTGGCTGTATGTATGTACATGTATGTCCAGTATGTGGAAGCCGATCAGTTATATATATGTAGTGAATGTGATCATTGCTTGTGCAGCACATTGTTGGGATCTAGATTGATCAGATATACAAATGTACTCACAACTGTATCCCAGTGCAGTTTAGTTTTATGTGCCAACCATACATGTCGTGTCTCCTGCTTTTTCACCATTTCTCCTGTCATACATTTTCATCTCCTGATTTAAAATGTTCATCTGATTTTTTACCATCTTAAAAATCATTTTTGATTGCAAATTTTCTGACATTTCTCAGCCAATTTCAAGTATGTTTCATTACCATTTTCACACACTTGGCATAACGTCTGGGTTTCACAACACTTGCTTAATGATTAGTGTTTGCAATTAATCTGACCATTGTGTCAAGGTGGCAATCTGGTATATGATTGATAGGATCTGGTTAATATTTGATATTAAAATGTGTTGAGGTATGTAATCTGCTCCCATGGAGCTTTCACTTCCCAGGCCTCGACAAATTCCTAAAGTTCCACTCGCCCAGATCAGATTTCAAGTCATACATTCCTATTTATTTTAATGTTTATGCCGGACTGTCTCTTCAAATTACCACACATGCAGATGGAAAATTCTCTCTCCACTACGAGCGGATGAGTGGGTTTGTGGAGGCCTGTTTTCCAACAGCCAATATTTCTAGTCACCTTTATTTCTCATTCTTGTACAAACCCGTGTTGTATTGTAGAACCTTCTCCAAGTGTGTGAGAGAATCCCGACCATCGGTACCCAGCTGAAGATCCTCTCTACAGTGAAGGCCACCATGCTGGGGGCACAAGGTCAGTACACATGGGGAACCAGACGCTGAGATTTCAAAATATTCAGACCGCCATCACACATAAGTGGGCTTATTTCATTTCTGACAGAATCACATGCACATTTAGCGAGTCTTGTCTGCTCGAAGCCTGGTAATGACACACAGGGGTAGATAACCCTATGCAGCCAAATACTACTGTCTGTTTCACGAAACCTGCCCAAATTATATAAACTATAAAAACACAATATTTTTTTGGATAATGTTAAATTTTATCAAAATTTAAAGTTGTGCCTTCTTGTTTTGTGAAATTTGGTCCAATATTTATTTTATTACAAAAAAACAACAATTTCCCCATGTTATGGGGAAATCCTAATTTCAGAAATAGTGGACCGATTTTCAAAATCTATCTTGTTTTCTTAGATCATTTCCAAATGGCCAAGCTATCTACATGTAGCCAGGTCAATTTATAAAATGTTTTGTTTTTTGACTCCTCCAGGTTCTCCACCTCTTTTTCCCATAGATAAATAAATTTTTCGTAATGAAATCAATATTTGACCAAATTTCATGAAATAAAAAGAAGGCTCATTCTTAAATGTTGATGAAATTTAATATTATAAAAAAACAACATTGTTTTTGCATTATTTATATGGCCGTAAAATTTGGGCAGGTTTTGTGAAACAGACAGTAGTGTTGTACATTTTTCAAATTTCACAAATAATTCTTATTGGGTGACATTCGGCATCAAAGCAATGAAAACATGTGTGAGATTGTGAAAACATGTGTGAGATTGTGAAAACATGTGTGAGATTGTGAAAACATGTGTGAGATTGTGAAAACATGTGTGAGATTGTGAAAACATGTGTGAGATTGTGAATTTGTGCAATGTTATATGTGGTGTACCACCATGAGAGTTGGGGCCAAATTATTTATATGACAATATAGCAGCAGACTAGCTTGTTAGTACATGCTGATCTCGTAAATTTTATCAAAATTGAAGAATGAGGTTTCTTTTTATTTAGTGAAATGTGGTCAAATATTGATTTTATTACAACAAAAAAGATTTCTCTGGGTATTTAACATGGGGAAAAGAGCTGCAGGAGGAGTAAAAAAATAAAATAGAATTTGACTCAAACCTGGCTAGATAGCTTGGAAATGATCTGTACTATTAACAAAACTTAAATTTAAAAATCAACTATTTCTGAAATTAGAAAAATGTCCCCAGGTTACATTTAGACATTTCAAAAGGACACTGTATCATATGTTCAGAATGAAAAGTGTTACTAATTTATGTTCTTAGGATGTTTATTTATGTGTACGATTCATAATATGACTGTATTTCCACTTGAACAGTTTGTATTCAACAACACTGTTATACATGCACGGGTGTTGGCACACTGCAACCTAGGCTAGACTAGATTTATTACTCTCTAAGAAACCGGCCTTAATTGACCTTAGCTGTTGATAGGCCATTAAACCCCAACAAACAAATAAAGGCTCACGGATAAAGGAGACACGTGATCACAAGTGAAACTTGAAATGTCAATAAATGAAGGACTCCTTGGTTTCTGGACCAATACAAATAAATATCCTGTTGTATCCTGATTCTCATTTATGCATAAATATGATAAAAATTTGCGAGCATTGGCCTACCCACTCTAGACATTTTCACTGTCTATATCGATTTAACATGGGGAAAGTTTTTCTTTCGCAATATAGGAAGTAAAAGCCATTCCCGCTTAGCACCCTTATGTAGCATTGATGAGACTGAGAGTCAACACTTTCGCCTGTGGCGATGTCAATATGTGTTTCTCGATTATGTTATTAACTGCAGCACCTTTCTACCTATCGCCAACATATTTACTATGAGCCTTTATTATGCAGGGGTGCAAATTTTCCTCTTTTCAGAGGTTTTTCTCTTCGTTTTGTAAATAAAATGTTAAAAATACAGTAAAAAAAATGCAGGATTTTGTTGTTTGTTGAAGCTGCCCAAAAAATGAATGTGTTTTCTCTCTTTTTGTTGGTCACATTTCTTACTAATTTATACTTTTCTGCCAATGTGCTGCTCATACCCCTGATTATGATATGTAGATGAGGTGGACAGGCTTTCAGGGGCGAGACAATTAAATCCGCAGAATTAATTTGTCATGGTGCGTCATATAAACATTTGAAATGGAGGCCCTACAACATTTGTGATTAGTATCGTCCCAGATCAGCCTGCGCATCCGCACAGTCTTGTCAGGGCCAACACCTTTCATGATTCCATATCTAAATATAGGAATGTCTCACCCACGATAGTGACAAGTGAGACATAGCAGTCACAATTCCGACGGTGTCGTCGTCGACAATTTGGGACGTAACTTTTGGACTGAGCCAAATTTCCCATATCTCATGATCAGTTAGTCGGATCATTACCCCAAACTCCATCAATAGCTTCCCCACATTGATAGCTATCTATCCAGTGTCATTCGGGTGACCTTGCCCTTCACCTTGGTGACCTTAACCTTAACCAAATTTCCAATATCTCTTGATCGGTTAGTCTGATCATTACCAAATTTCATCAATAGCATTCTCACAGTGATGGCTATCCACCCACTGTCATTTGGGTAACCTTGACCTTCACCTTGGTGACATTAACCTATGTGTCAATAATTGAAAACGATCCGTTAGTCGGATCATTTACCAAGCTTCCTCACATTCATAGCTATCCATCTAGTGTCATTCGGGTGACATTGATCTTCATGTCCATAATTTTGGACGTACATCGAAACGTTGAATATCTCTTGATCCGTTAGTCGGATCATCTCCAAACTTCATACCTTCTTCACATTGATGGATATCTACCAGTGTAATTTGGCCGACCTTCACCTTGGTGACCTTCACATTGGTGTCAACAATTTTGGACATACAGTATAACATGTGCTAAAGACCACCTCCGAATAGCAATCACCTGTCTATAAAGGCCACATTTTTGTTGTCCCAATGGCACAATTACTATATAAATGACCCTGCGAATAAAGACCACCTGTGAATAAAGGCCAGATTTTTAAATTCCCATGGCTGGCCTTTATTCACAGGTTTGACTGTATGTCTAAATGTTGAATATATCCTGATCCGTTAGTCATATCATTACCAAACTTCATAAATAGCTTCCTCACATTGATAGCTATCCACCCAATGTCATTTAGGTGACCTTGACCGTCACCTTGGTGACCTTGACTTTCACGTCAATAATTTTGGATGTACATCCAAATGTTGAATATCTCCTGATTGGTTAGTCGGATCATTACCAAATGTCACCAATAGCTTCCTCACTTTGATGGCTATCCACCCAGTGTCATTTGTGTGACCTTGACCTTGGTGGCTGTAATCTTACTATCAATAATTTTGAACTTGCTCATATTGTAACCTTGACCTTGGTGACCTTTAGCTTCATCGCCTTGTTTAGTGGGTGAGACACTCTCCAGCCATTGCCTTGTTTACCTAAGAAGTTGTTTGAAAAAGAGTTACAAAATATTTACTATGTTTATATGTATATATGTTCTGTAAATGATGTCGAAAGTTGACGAAATATTCAGAGCAAATACAGAATATAATTCCGCATTTGCTATGAATATTTTGTCAACTTTTGATGTCATGTACAGTTTCTGTAAATATTTTTATTGAAAAGTCTTCATAGTTACAAAATCACATGGCTTGTCTTACATATTACCATATTCTATAACGCTGGAGTCTTTTACCAATTATATCTGTAATCTCTGCAGTACCGGTAAACTGGTTTCCGGCTTCCGCTTCCTATAACATTCGCTTATCACTAATGGTTTGATGTCTGTGTTTATGGTGTATTAGAAATACAGTGAACGACTGTAAAAACGCACACATATATATGTGAATGTCATTATACAATTCACAAATGGAGAATTAAGAAATATAAGCTTTGGCTTTACAGAAAATGTGAAACATGTCTTGTTGATATTTCCATTGCATTAAAGCAGTGTATGTTCATCATGAATACCTAAAGTTGCAGCTTTTTGACACTAATGCACGAGTTAATGTGATCGCCCCCCCCCCCCCCCCCCCCCCACAGCCAGGAATATCAACCATTTATCGCTGTGAATTGAAGTTTTCAGGGTTCTTTGTACTGCAGGCATGTTAAATCACAGGCGATCGTCATAGTAATATACTTGTAGAAAAAATAAATAAAATGCAGTCATCTATAGTGAAAGTACACTGTTTAAAAAGAATCAAGACATTGAACTCAATGTGCCTCAATTTCACCATCATCATATCTATCTATTGATACTGTACTCGCTCCGTTCGGAGCATTATGACAGGTGAATGGTGGCAAATTGCTTTGATCAAGTACAAATATAAAATAATTACAACAGATATATGATCCAAAGAAAAAGACCAAAGATAGACTTTGCCACTTAAAACTATTTACAAGAAGTAGGTGTCTGCTAAATGAGCACAATTAGCAGACTGGGTTAATTTAAATTTTGGATTTAAACCCATATACTGTTTCTGATGAAACAGCATCGAGAAGTAGACAGTTCCAAAGTGGTATGATTCTCGGAAAAAAGGAGAATTTAAATGTATCCGAGTAAGCCAATGGTCTAGAATATTGGAATGGGTGGTTGGCCGTAGACGGGTGGACCTAGGATGCTGAGGCAAATGAAGGTAGTTGGGCTTGTCAATCTGGACCAGCTCATTATGGATCTTATAGAAGAACACAAGGCTTGAGTGATCCCTACGTTGTGCTAATGTTGGCCAAGAAAGTCCCTCCAACATATCTCCAACATGACTTTTGTTCCTCCACCTACGACAGCACCACCTGGCAGCTGTTCTCTGCACCTTTTCCACTCTACCAATGTCTGAAACTGTATATGGGCTCCAGATGCTTGCCGCAAATTCCAGTTGGGGCCTAATCATTGTTTTGTAGGCAATATCTCTGGTAGCTTTGGGTGCAAGTGAGAGATTCCGTCTGAGAAAACCGAGTGTCCTATTGGCCTTGCTAGTAACGTTTTGTATGTGAGTGCCCCAGGACAGGTTATCAGTAAAAGTTAGGCCTAAATATTTCGCAGAGGTTACGCCTTCCAGTACACTTTCATGGAGACTGTAGTTATGGGTGATACGGGAGTTAGTGTGGTGACTACTGACTCTGAGTGTATGGCATTTGGAAGCATTAAATTGCATAAGCCGTGTCTTCTCCCATTCAGCAAGTGTGTCAATGTCGTCTTGGAGAGCTTGACAGTCTGCATTGTCATGTATATTACGGTACAATACACAGTCATCAGCAAAAAGGCGAACAGAAGATTGAATGTTATCCGGTAAGTCATTGATATAAAGAAGGAATAAGACTGGGCCCAGGACAGAACCCTGGGGAACCCCAGAGACCACATCGGCAGAATCTGAAGCGACACCATCTAGAACAACATTTGGGTACGGCCTGAAAGAAAAGAATGTATCCATTTGTTTGTCAATCCTTGTATACCATAGTAGCTAAGCTTGTGTACAAGTCTACGATGGGGAACCTTGTCAAATGCTTTGGCGAAGTCCATGATAATGACATCTGTTTGTCTATGACCTTTATTGTGTGCCCTGTCTAGGTTGGAGGATAAATCATGTACAAACTGAACAAGTTGGGATTCACATGACCTGCGACTTCTAAACCCGTGCTGTGAGTCAACTATGATATTATTTGCCTCAGCATGTTTCATCAGTTTCAAGAAGTAATATATTAGTATATATCAGAATCTTCGAGATTTTTCAATAAAGTAATACTAGTTATTGATGTCAAATGCGGAAATACAATCAAAATCTACCTACAAGATCTATCTCTATTTATTTTCTTATCGCATCTGATCTCGAAGACAACAACATGTTTGTTTACATGACTCGCAGAAAATCACCGACTGCTATGTGTTCTGATTGGTTGGTTGGTAAGCAGAGGTTACCAGATGACCAATCAGAAACTGTTTTACAACCGGGTATATTTGTGCAGATCATGTGACCAGTAAACGCAATATGTCGGCCGTTTCCCTTCAGGCAAGATGCTGATAAGAAAATATATATAGCTCTTGTAGGTAGATTTTTGATTGTATTTCCGCTTTTGACATTGTTAACTAGTATTACTTTATTGAAAAATCTCGAGGATTCTTGAAATCTCGATCTGGTTTGTTCAGTTTAGTGTTGAGAATTTAGTGAAAGCGCGATATGAAGTCGTGTTCGACCTAGCGTAGTTGGGTGACTTGTGTCAGGTTTTTGGGCTGGTATGGCTTCTGCGTGTAAATGCTGATTATGTGTCAGTTTTCTTAGGCGCAGGTGGGCCTTAGCTCTATGTAGGCACTAGGAATAATGGGATTTTATGAGAAATAGAAAAGATATTACTTCTTGAAACTGATGATGATAAAATTGAGGCAGACACAGGGTTCGTACGGGTCCTTAATTTTAAAAAGTAAAAAATAAGTCCTTAAAAATGGCCCAAATTCCTGGAAGGTCTTAAAAAGGTCCCTAAATTTGCGATTCCCATGAATAAATCAATGATAGTTGTTAATTAATTCATTTATTAGAACAGAGTTTTTTCGCGTAGACTACAAGGAGTTACTTTCGTTTCTGCTGATCAGTATCATTAGGTGCTTATTGATTCAATAAGTTAAAGACAAGCGCCATATGATCAATATCATCAAATGCTTATTGATACACCAAGGTAAAGTCAAGCATCTGCTGACTGGTATCCAGGTATCAGCTATTCACTATGGCCAATGTAGTGTGTGATCAGGAACCAGAAGCCAGTTTCATCATCACTGACAGTGTCATGTAACATGTAAACAACATGCAGGAGAGAATAATGGTAAATTTATTTAATCAGTTGGAAAAGCATGCTTGTTTATTAGGCATACATGTGATTGTGTTTAAGCAGGGCCGTAGCCAGAGATAAAAATCTACCGAGGCAAATCTGATGAAACGTGTATCCAGTGTGAGCGCGTAGCGCGGCTTGCAAAGTGCAAAGTTGCCTCGGTTCGCCTCAACGTGGCTACGACCCTGGTTTAAGGCAGAAATTACAAAAAAACAATGCCTGTGAAGTGCAATTTCCAGGATTCATGGTAAATATAGAAACCAAACTACAAAATATGGCTGGATATTTTTTGGAGTGCACTACTGTACATAGCTCTAAGTTCATTGCATTACATAACAGTTATGATGCAGTAGTATTTCCAAAGTTGCGTTTGAAGCGTTGTTTACTTTCTGCTTTCTGGAAACGTGCTCTAGAAATGTGCTAATACAAATTTATTAGGTGAGTTTATGATAATATAGCCAAGTGGGTATGCAAAAGTAGTTTGGTATAGACACAGTTTGCTTGCAAATCCTGACCCATTAGTATAGAGGCGTGGGAAGTGGGGCGGCAACCGCCGCCCCATATTTGGACCAAAAATATTAGGTGTTTGAATGTCTCTTACATGCAGCAGAATGCAGGAAATGGCATCTAGAAACCAACAAAAATACGGGGTTGCATGCCCCCGGACCTCCCTAGCACTAACTCGCTGCGCTCGGGTCGACAATCGCCTCCCCAATATTAATTTGCTTCCGACGCCTCTGTAGTACACAAGTTCACTTGTGAAGCATAAGAACCCTGCTCTTGACAATCTCGTATGTCTACATATAGGAAAAGTTTTACTAATTTTTGTCCTTAAATTTTACAATTTCAGTCCTTAAAAGTCCTTAAAAAGTCCTTTTTAAAGCCACAGAATAGTATGAACCCTGCAGACAAAGTTCAAGGCCTTGATTATAATACTTTCACTATAAAATGAGTGCATTTTTTTTCTACATGTCTAAACAAGTATAATACACTATCTTATCAACATGCCGATCGCCTGTAATATATGGATGCAATGGATATATTTTTTTTTTTAATCATATTTTCTTTATTATGCCCCCAGTCTCGGTAGAGCCGGGAGGCACATAGTGTTTGGACAGCGTGTGTCCATCTGCGTGTCTGTCCGCACACATGGCGAGGTACTTATGTGGCTAGAGGACAATGGGTAACTGTAAATGCTATTCATTCCGTTCTCTTACGTGGCTATATTTTTCTCTTACGTGGCTACATTAAACAAAAGAATAGCCACATAAGTATCCATTTGTAGGAACATCCGTGTGTCCGTCCATGTGTCCAGTTTAGAAGTTTCTCAGAGTTTCTCAATTCTGTCAGGAATTCTATGTCTCTTGAAGGATTGTTTTATTATTTCAATACATCATTCATGTGCACAATGCTGCGCATCCATGCTGCCCTTAGTATGACATTGAGCTTTTGACCTTCACAACACTTGATAAGTTCGGATAAGAAGTTTGCCGGAATTTCCCCATCTGCCACCGGGTGCGACATGCCACAATTTATTGTTTCTCAATAAAAGTTTTTGTTGTTACTACTCACTTGAACCGTCGTCATTGAGACGGTTCAACTGAATGGTAACAATATGTACTTTCGAGAAGAAATAAAAAAAATAGTTAAACATTTTCTGAAAAATGTCCTACTTTTTTCATTGTATCCAGCCTATAATTGGCATCCACAGTTCCTGGGTTAAATTGGCATACACAGTTCCTGGGTTAAATTGGCATTCACAGTTCCTAGGTTAAATTGGCATCCACAGTGCCTGGGTTAAATTGACATCCACAGTTCCTGGCTTAAATTGGCATCCACAGTTCCTTGGTTAAATTGGCATCCACAGTGCCTGGGCTAAATTGGCATCCACAGTTCCTGAGCTAAATTGGCATCCACGTTCCTGAGCTAAAATTGGCATCACAGTGCCCTGGGCTAAATTGGCATCCACAGTGCCGTTAAATTGGATCCACAGTTACCTGGGCTTAAATTGCCATCTGACAGTCCCCAGTTCCTTGGTTAAATTGCCATCCACAGTGCCTGGGCTAAATTGGCATCCACAGTTCCTGAGCTAAATTGGCATCCACAGTTCCTGAGCTAAATTGGCATCCACAGAGTGCCTAGGGCAAAATTGGATCCCACAGTGCCTGTGTTAAATTGGCATCCACAGTTCCTGGGTTAAATTGCCATCTGCAGTTCCCGCAGTTCCTTGGTTAAATTGCCATCCACAGTGCCTGGGCTAAATTGGCATCCACAGTTCCTGAGCTAAATTGGCATCCACAGTTCCTGAGCTAAATTGGCATCCACAGTGCCTGGGCTAAATTGACATCCACAGTTGCTGGGGTTCCTGGGTTAAATTGACATCCACAGTGCCTGGGTTAAATTGGCATCTACAGTTCCTGGGTTAAATTGGCATCCACAGTTCCTGAATTAAATTGGCATCTGCAGTTCCTGCAATTCCTGGGTTAAATTGGCATCTGCAGTTCCCGCAGTTCCTGGGTTAAATTGGCATCTGCAGTTCCCGCAGTTCCTGGGTTCAATTGACATCCACAGTGCCTGGGTTAAATTGACATCCACAGTGCCTGGGTTAAATTGGCATCCACAGTTCCTGAGTTAAATTGGCATCTGCAGTTCCTGCAGTTCCTGGGTTAAATTGACATCCACAGTGCCTGAGCTAAATTGGCATCCACAGTGCCTGGGTTAAATTGGCATCCAACAGTTCCTGTGTTACAATTGGCATTCACAGTTCCTAGGGTTAAATTGGCTTCCACAGTTCCTGGTTAATTTGGCATTCATAGTTCCTGGTTAAATTGCCCTGGGTTAAATTGGCATCCCGCATTGCCTGGGTTAAATTTGCTTCCACAGTGCCTAGGTTTAAATTTGCATCCCCAGCAGTGCCTGTGTTAAATTGCATCCACAATTCCTGGGTTAAATTGGCATCCTCAGTTCCTGGGTTAATTGGCACCTCAAGGTTTCCTGGTTAAATTGGCATCCATATCCCACACTTCCTGTTAAATTAACATCCGCAGATGCACGGGCTAAATTGGCATCCACAGGTTCCTGGGTAAAATTGGCATTCACAGTTCCTGGGTTGAATTGCATCCACAGTTCCTGGGTTAAATCCATCCACAGTTCCTCTGTAAATTGGCATCCACAGTTTCCTGGGTTAAATTTGGCATCCACAGTTCCTGGTGAAATTGCATCCACAGTGCCTGGATTAAATTGGCAATCCACATTTCCTGGGTTAAATTAATTTGGCAATCCACAGTTCCAGGGTTAAATGGCTTCCACAGTTCCTGGTTAAATTGGGGCATCCACAGTGCCTGGGCTAAATTGGCATCTACAGTTTCCTGTGTTAAATTGACATCCATAGTTCCTGGTTAAATTGGCCCTCGGTATATTGGCATCCCAGTGCCTGGTTTAGAATTGGCATCCACAGTGCCTAGTTAAATTGGCATCCGCAGTGCCTGGGTTAAATTGGCATCCACAATTCCTGTGGTTAAATTGGTATCCACAGTTCCCAGGGTTAAATGGCATCCACAGTCCTAGTTTAAATTGGCTTCCACAGTTCCTGGGTTAAATATTGGCAATCCATAGTTCCTCCTGTTTAAATTGGCCCTGGTTAAATTGCATCCGCATTGCCTGGTTAAATTAAATTGGCATCCACAGTGCCTAGGTTAAATTGGCCAATCCGCAGTGCCTCGGGGTTAAATTAGGCATCCACAATTCCTGGTTAAATATTTGGCAAATTCCACAGGTTCCTGGTTAAATTGCATCCACAGTTTCCTCGGGTTAAATTGGCACATCCCAGTTACTGTGTTATTGTGCATTCACCAAAGGTCCTAGGGTTAAATTGCTCCATCAGTACCTGGGTTTAAATTGGCATCATAAAGTCCTGGGTTAAATTGGCCCTGGTTATTGGCCAAATCGCAAAGGATGCCTGGGTTAAATTGGCATCACCAAAGTGCCTAGGGTTAAATTGGCATCCGCAGTGCCTGGGTTTTAAATTGGGCCCCATCCAAAACATCCTGGGTTAAAATTGCCATCACCAAAGGGTTTCTGTAAATTGCATTCACCAGGGTTCCTGTTGATTTGTTGGGCATTCACCCCAAAGTTTCCTTGTTACAATGCCACCACCGTTCCTGGGTTATTAGGCCAAATTCAACAGTTCTCCTTGGGAGGTTGAAATTAGCCCATCCAAACCAGTATCCTGGGTTAATTGGCATCACAGTTCCTTGGAGTTAAATTGGCATCCACAGTTCTGATTAAATTGCTTCCCCACCAAGGATCAAAGGGTTAAAGGTTGGCAAATTCATCGCAGTTGCCTGGGTTAGATTGGCATCACAGTTCCTGGGTTAAATTGGCATCCACAGTTCCTGGGTTAAATTGGCATCCACATTCTGGGTACATTGGCCATCAAGCCTGGGTTAAATTGGCATCCACAGTTCCTGGGAAATTAAATTGGCATTCCAAACCACAGTTCCTGGGTTAAATTGGCATAGTCCTGGTTAAATTGGCAATACGCAAATTGCCGCCTTAAATTAAATTGGCATCCGCATGCCTGGGTTAAATTGGCATCCACATGCCTAGGTTAAAATTAGGCATTCCGCAGTGCCTGGGTTAAATTGGCCATCCACAGTTCCTGGGTTAAATTGGCATCCACAGTTACTGGTTAAATTGGCATCCACAGTTCCTGGGTTAAATTGGTTATAAACAGTCGAAATTGCCAGTGCCTATTTAAATTGGCATCCACAGTTCCTGGTTAAATAAAGGCATCCACAAATTGGCTTCAGTTCCGGGTTAAATTGGCATCCACAGTTGTTGGTAAACATAACATCACCAGTTCCTGGGTTATTTGCCCTGGGATACACAGTCCTGTTAAATTGGCATTCACAGTCCTAAAGTTAAATTGGCATCACAGTTCTGGGTTAAATTGGCATCCACATTCCTGGTTAAAATGTGTGGTAAATTGGCATCCACATTCCTGGGTAAAAATTGGCCATTAAACATCCCGCAGGGTTTCCTGGTAATTGGCATCACAGTTTCCTGGGCTTAGTTGCTGGTTATTGGCAGTCCGCAGGCATTGTTCCTGGGTTGATTGCATCCACAGTTCCTAGGTTAAATTGGCATCCACAGTTCCTGGGTTAAATTGCATTCACAGTCCTTTGAATTGCACACAGTCTGGGTTAAATTGCATCCACAGTTCCTGTGTTAAATTGCATCACGTTCCTGGGTTAAATTGCATCCACAGTCCTGGGTTAAATTGGCACATTCCTGGTAAATTGGCATCGCCATGCTGGGCTTACTTGCATCCACTTTCCTGTGATTAAATTGGCATTCACAGGTTCGCCTGGTTAATTGGCATCCACAGTTCCTGGGTTTAAATTGGCATCCACAGTTCTCCCGGATTAAATTGGCATTCACAGTTCCTGTTATGGCATTATTCCGACAGTTCCTGGTGCAAATTGGCCAGTCCTGAAAGGTTACAGTGCTGGATATTGGTACCATTCCCTCTTTATTGCATCCACTGTTCCTGGGGTTAAATGGCTTCCACAAAGTTTTGGGTTAAAATTCATCACATGGGGCCTGCTATTGATTCTACAGTTCCTTGTGGGTTAAATTGGCATCATAGTCCTGGGTTACAATTGGCCTGGTTAAATTGGGGCCACACCGCAGTGCCTTGGTTAAGGTTGCATCCACATGCCTTAAAGGTATTTAATTACATCCGCATTGCCTGGTAAATGCATCCACATTCCTGTTTAAATTGGTCATCACAGTTCTGTGTTAAATTGCATCCACATTTACTGTTAAATTGGCTCCACACATCACCACTTCTGGGTAAATTACACAGCAGTGCCTGGATTAAATTGGCATCCACAGTTCCTGGGTTAATTGGCATCCACATTCCTGTTAAATTCTGGGTGGAAATTGCATCCCAAAGGTCTTTCCTGTTTAAATTGGGCATCCACCAGGGTGGTAAATGCCAATTCATCATCCACATGTTTCCTGGGTTAAATTGGGCATCCACAAATTCCTTGGTATGGCCATCACACTTATGGGTTCATACATCGGGCAGTTCCTGGGCTAAATTGGCATCCAAAGATCTGTTAATTGGCATCAGTTCCTCTGTTAATTGGCCATTCACAGTGTTAAATTGGCTTACGGTTTTCCTGGGTTAAATTGGCATCCACATTCCTGGGTTAAATTGGCATCCACATTCCTGGGTTAAATAACATCCGCAGTTCCTGGGCTAAATTGGCATCCACAGTTCCTGGGTTAAATTGGCATTCACAGTTCCTGGGTTGAAATTGGCATCCACATTCCTGGGTTAAAATTGGCATCCACAGTTCCTGGGTTAAATTGGCATTCACATTCCTGGGTTGAATTGGCATCCACAGTCCTGGGTTAAATTGGCATCCACATCCTGTTTAAATTGGCATTCAAGTCCTGGGTTGAATTGGCATTCACAGTTCCTGGGTTAAATTGGCATTCCACAGTTCCTGTGTTAAATTGGCTTCACAGTTCCTGGGTTAAATTTGGCTTCCACAGTTCCTGTGTTAAATTGGCATCCATAGTTCCTGGGTTAAATTGGCCCTGGGTTAAATTGGCATCCGCAGTGCCTGGGTTAAGTTGGCATCCACAGTGCCTAGGTTAAATTGGCATCCGCAGTGCCTGGGTTAAATTGGCATCCACAATTCCTGGGTTAAATTGGTATCCACAGTTCCTGTGTTAAATTGGCATCCACAGTTACTGGGTTAAATTGGCATCCACACTTCTTGGGTTAAATTAACATCCGCAGTGCCTGGGCTAAATTGGCATCCACAGTTCCTGGGCTAAATTGGCATCTACAGTTCCTGTGTTAAATTGACATCCATAGTTCCTGGGTTAAATTGGCCCTGGGTTAAATTGGCATCCGCAGTGCCTGGGTTAAATTGGCATCCACAGTGCCTAGGTTAAATTGGCATCCGCAGTGCCTGGGTTAAATTGGCATCCACAATTCCTGGGTTAAATTGGTATCCACAGTTCCTGGGTTAAATTGGCATCCACAGTTACTGGGTTAAATTGGCATCCACACTTCCTGGGTTAAATTAACATCCGCAGTGCCTGGGCTAAATTGGCATCCACAGTTCCTGGGTTAAATTAACATCCGCAGTGCCTGGGCTAAATTGGCATCCACAGTTCCTGGGTTAAATTGGCATTCACAGTTCCTGGGTTGAATTGGCATCCACAGTTCCTGGGTTAAATTGGCATCCACAGTTCCTGGGTTAAATTGGCATTCACCAGGAAGGGTTGAATTGGCATCCACAGTTCCTGGGTTAAATTGGCATCCACAGTTCCTGGGTTAAATTGGCATTCACAGTTCCTGGGTTGAATTAGCATCCACAGTTCCTGGGTTAAATTGGCATCCACAGTTCCTGTGTTAAATTGGCATTCACAGTTCCTGGATTAAATTGGCTTCCACAGTTCCTGGGTTAAATTGGCATCCACAGTTCCTGGGTTAAATTGGCATTCACAGTTCCTGGGTTAAATTGGCATCCACCGTTCCTGGGTTAAATTGGCATCCACAGTTCCTGGGCTAAATTGGCATCCACAGTTCCTGGGTTAAATTGGCATTCACAGTTCCTGGGTTGAATTGGCATCCACAGTTCCTGGGTTAAATTGGCATCCACAGTTCCTGTGTTAAATTGGCATTCACAGTGTTAAATTGGCATTCACAGTTCCTGGATTAAATTGGCATCCACACTTCCTGGGTTAAATTGGCATCCGCAGTGCCTGGGTTAAATTGGCATCCACAGTTCCTGGGTTAAATTGGCATCTACAGTTCCTGGGTTAAATTGGCATCCACAGTTGTTGGGTTACATTAACATCCACAGTTCCTGGGTTAAATTGGCATTCACAGTTCCTGGGTTAAATTGGCATCCACAGTTCCTGGGTTAAATTGGCATCCACAGTTCCTGGGTTAAATTGGCATCCACAGTTCCTGTGTTAAATTGGCATTCACAGTTCCTGGGTTAAATTGGCTTCCACAGTTCCTGGGTTAAATTGGCATTCATAGTTCCTGGGTTAAATTGGCCCTGGGTTAAATTGGCATCCGCAGTGCCTGGGTTAAATTGGCATCCACAGTGCCTAGGTTAAATTGGCATCCGCAGTGCCTGGGTTAAATTGGCATCCACAATTCCTGGGTTAAATTGGCATCCACAGTTCCTGGCCACAGTTCCTGGGTTAAATTGGCATCCACACTTCCTGGGTTAAATTAACATCCGCAGTGCCTGGGCTAAATTGGCATCCACAGTTCCTGGGTTAAATTGGCATTCACAGTTCCTGGGTTGAATTGGCATCCACAGTTCCTGGGTTAAATGCATCCACAGTTCCTCTGTTAAATTGGCATCCACAGTTCCTGGGTTAAATTGGCATCCACAGTTCCTGGGTGAAATTGGCATCCACAGTACAGTGCCTGGATTAAATTGGCATCCACAGTTCCTGGGTTAAATAATTGGCATCCACAGTTCCTGGGTTAAATTGGCTTCCACAGTTCCTGGGTTAAATTGGCATCCACAGTGCCTGGGCTAAATTGGCATCTACAGTTCCTGTGTTAAATTGGCATCCATAGTTCCTGGGTTAAATTGGCCCTGGGTTAAATTGGCATCCGCAGTGCCTGGGTTAAGTTGGCATCCACAGTGCCTAGGTTAAATTGGCATCCGCAGTGCCTGGGTTAAATTGGCATCCACAATTCCTGGGTTAAATTGGTATCCACAGTTCCTGTGTTAAATTGGCATCCACAGTTACTGGGTTAAATTGGCATCCACACTTCTTGGGTTAAATTAACATCCGCAGTGCCTGGGCTAAATTGGCATCCACAGTTCCTGGGTTAAATTGGCAATCACTGTTCCTGGGTTGAATTGGCATCCACAGTTCCTCTGTTAAATTGGCATTCACAGTGTTAAATTGGCATTCACGGTTCCTGGGTTAAATTGGCATCCACACTTCCTGGGTTAAATTGGCATCCACACTTCCTGGGTTAAATTAACATCCGCAGTTCCTGGGCTAAATTGGCATCCACAGTTCCTGGGTTAAATTGGCATTCACAGTTCCTGGGTTGAATTGGCATCCACAGTTCCTGGGTTAAATTGGCATCCACAGTTCCTGGGTTAAATTGGCATTCACAGTTCCTGGGTTGAATTGGCATCCACAGTTCCTGGGTTAAATTGGCATCCACAGTTCCTGTGTTAAATTGGCATTCACAGTTCCTGGGTTGAATTGGCATTCACAGTTCCTGGGTTAAATTGGCATCCACAGTTCCTGTGTTAAATTGGCATTCACAGTTCCTGGGTTAAATTGGCTTCCACAGTTCCTGTGTTAAATTGGCATCCATAGTTCCTGGGTTAAATTGGCCCTGGGTTAAATTGGCATCCGCAGTGCCTGGGTTAAGTTGGCATCCACAGTGCCTAGGTTAAATTGGCATCCGCAGTGCCTGGGTTAAATTGGCATCCACAATTCCTGGGTTAAATTGGTATCCACAGTTCCTGTGTTAAATTGGCATCCACAGTTACTGGGTTAAATTGGCATCCACACTTCTTGGGTTAAATTAACATCCGCAGTGCCTGGGCTAAATTGGCATCCACAGTTCCTGGGTTAAATTGGCAATCACTGTTCCTGGGTTGAATTGGCATCCACAGTTCCTCTGTTAAATTGGCATTCACAGTGTTAAATTGGCATTCACAGTTCCTGGGTTAAATTGGCATCCACAGTTCCTGGGTTAAATTGGCATCCACACTTCCTGGGTTAAATTAACATCCGCAGTGCCTGGGCTAAATTGGCATCCACAGTTCCTGGGTTAAATTGGCATTCACAGTTCCTGGGTTGAATTGGCATCCACAGTTCCTGGGTTAAATTGGCATCCACAGTTCCTGGGTTAAATTGGCATTCACAGTTCCTGGGTTGAATTGGCATCCACAGTTCCTGGGTTAAATTGGCATCCACAGTTCCTGTGTTAAATTGGCATTCACAGTTCCTGGGTTGAATTGGCATTCACAGTTCCTGGGTTAAATTGGCATCCACAGTTCCTGTGTTAAATTGGCATTCACAGTTCCTGGATTAACTTGGCTTCCACAGTTCCTGGGTTAAATTGGCATCCACAGTTCCTGGGTTAAATTGGCATTCACAGTTCCTGGGTTAAATTGGCATCCACCGTTCCTGGGTTAAATTGGCATCCACAGTTCCTGGGCTAAATTGGCATCCACAGTTCCTGGGTTAAATTGGCATTCACAGTTCCTGGGTTGAATTGGCATCCACAGTTCCTGGGTTGAATTGGCATCCACAGTTCCTGTGTTAAATTGGCATTCACAGTGTTAAATTGGCATTCACAGTTCCTGGATTAAATTGGCATCCACAGTTCCTGGGTTAAATTGGCATCTGCAGTTCCTGGGCTAAATTGGCATCCACAGTTCCTGGGTTAAATTGGCATTCACAGTTCCTGGGTTGAATTGGCATCCACAGTTCCTGGGTTAAATTGGCATCCACAGTTCCTGTGTTAAAATTGGCATTCACAGTGTTAAATTGGCATTCACAGTTCCTGGATTAAATTGGCATCCACAGTTCCTGGGTTAAATTGGCATCCGCAGTGCCTGGGTTAAATTGGCATCCACAGTTCCTGGGTTAAATTGGCATCCACAGTTCCTGGGTTAAATTGGCATCCACAGTTCCTGGGTTAAATAATTGACATCCACAGTTCCTGGGTTAAATTGGCATCCACAGTGCCTGGGCTAAATCAAGTTGGGGGGGGGTAAATTCTCGTTGACTGGTGCATAACTAGTTTAACAATTTCGTTGTTCTACCAGTTCTGATATTGTTCTGTTTTACTGTTGTGTTATTTATGAATATTTGTTTCTTTCTAGATGATAGCGTAGAAGGTATTGTTGCAGGATCGCTGACGATTACCTCATCCATATATTTATCTCCATGTCTTATTCCTGCACGACTTGACATCATACATACAGGCACTCACACTCATCTCTGCTAAATGTTCCTTCAAGTATTCTTAAATGTGGCTCTGGCTGGAGAAATGTGGCTTATAGTTTTGGGGCAATTCTAGCCACTGATCAGCTAATCTGTGTACATTGTTCACAAATGCCATCAGCCCCATTTCTTTGGTCGCAGTCACAAATATATACTTCTTGCAAGTCTATCCATGATATAAATATCTCATAGCATGGTAAATATTTGCTAGACAATATTTGTAAATGTCATCTTTGACATTGCTATTTAAATTATCTATTTTCCTATCAACAAACTTACATCATGGAAAAATTCAAAGCATAATCGAAAATTCTGTAGACCCTCAGAATAATTTTAGGACGTTTAGCATACAAACCTAATAGGCTTATGTACACAATTGTTTGTATAGCTTTTCTGGCAACAAAGATTTTTGTTTTCTTGACTGTTAAAAAAAATATGTTCTTGCATACTTTTTAGCCAGGTTTTTTGAAAAAAAATCCAGGCTATTGGATTGGCGAAAGCCGGGCGGCGGGCGGCGGGCGGCGGGCGGCGGGCGGGCGGCTTCCACAATCAATGTTAAGTTTTCGTGTTTGAGTCCATTTCTTTGTTACTGTACCACCTAGGACCACCAAACTTTCACAGCTTCTTAATCAAGGGGTGCCCACCACATATCACTGTCCAACATGTTACTTTTTTTTTTAACTTCACCCATTTTTTCCGCGCAGTCGACTTAGCCATTTTCAATGTTAAGTTTTCGCGTTTACAATGTTAAGTTTTCGTGTTTAAGTCCATTTCTTTGGTACTGTACCACCTAGGACCACCAAACTTTCACAGCTTCATAATCAAGGGGTGCCCACCACATATCACTATCCAACATGTTACTTTTTAGCTCACCTGAGCGAAGCTCATGTGAGCTATTGTTACCGCAATGTGTCCGTCGTCGTCCGTCGTCGTCGTCATCCGTGAACATTTTCAAACGTCTTCTCCTCGGTAACCATTGGGCCTATAGTCACCAAACTTGATGGTCATGGTCCTTAGGTAGGGGGATTACAAAATTGTTAAAATGACGTCATTACATAATCCAAGATGGCCGCCGTCTAAAAATGGCACAAATTCTTCAAAAATCTTCTTCTCAAGAACTGCCAACCTGATTTTGACAAAACTTGGTAGGAATGATCGATGTACAAAGCTCTTTCAAAGTTGTTAAAATGGTGACACCGGGGTCAAAAATGGGCGTGGCCCGTGGGGTCAAATTGGGGTCAAATTTTATTTTGACCGAATATGGTCATGTCATATATCAAATCGAAGGTATCAACGAGGCGATCACTCTGATGCATTATTTGTCGAAATCGGATGGTTATGTCATCCAAGATGGCCGCCGAAAGGTCAAACGGTCGTTCTTTTATTAGAGATTTCAAAATTCTTCTTCACATGAAACGCTTGGCTCATGGTAGCCAAACTTCACAGTTATGGTCCATGGGTGAAGCCTTTTCAGATTTGTTAAAACTGAGGTCGTCGCTAATCCAAGATGGCCGCCGTCTAAAAATAGCACAAATTCTTAAAAAATCTTCTTCTCATGAACCGCCAGCCGGATTTCGACGAAACTTAGTGTGAATGATCGATGTACAATGCTCTTTCAAAGTTGTTCAAATAGTGACCCCGGGGTCAAAAATGGGTGTGGCCCGTGGGGTCAAATTGGGGTCAAATTTTATTTTTGACTGAATATGGTCATGTCCATATCAAATTGAAGGTATCAAAGAGGCGATCGCTCTGGTACATTTTTTGTCAAAATTGGATGGTCTTGTCATCCAAGATGGCCGCCGAAAGGTCAAAAGGTCGTTCTTTTATTAGAGATTTCAAAATTCTTCTTCACACGAACCGCTTGAGTAGTATATAGGGAGTCAAAATGATACCACCTCCCATTTGTGGATACAGATTGCACACACACATCCCTTTTTGAGCCACGATACCACCACGATACCACCACCCAATTGTGGATACGAATTGCACACACATCCCTTTTTGGGGGAGTCGAAGAAAAATTTGTCTCCCCAAGAGGCAAACAGACTACAATGTTCCACCACCCAATTGTGGATACGAATTGCACACACACATCCCTTTTTGGGAAAGTGTAGGAGAAACAGAAATGGCAGACGACAATGTTCCACCACCCAATTGTGGATACGAATCCCTTTTTGGGAAAGTAGATGAAAAATTTGTCTCCCAAGAGGCAAACAGAAATGGCAGACGACACCCAATTGTGGATACGAATTGCACACACATCCCTTTTTGGGAAAGTAGTATCCACATTCGGGACGAAACATCCACAATCGTACTACCACCCCAAAATATGGCATGGGAAAAGGTCGAGAAATCCGCAATTGGGACGAAAACATCCACAATCGTACTACCACCCCAAAAATATGCATGGGAAAAAGGTCGAGAAATCCGCAATTGGGACACAACTGGGACACGATATCCACAATTGCACTGGCGCCGTAGGAGAAATTTGTCTCCAAACAGAAATGGCAGACGACAATGTTCCACCACCCAATTGCGGATTTCTCGAACAAAGACCAACTTGGAAAACCTCTCTAGAATTGGGTCGAGAAACCCACAATTGGGACATGAGTATCCACAACTGGACTGGTAGTACGAAAGACGACGTTTGGTCCAATAGTGGATGGGGGTTCTAGTCCATTCCGCACGGAGAGTCTTGGAGGTCTTGCCATTTTCAACGTTAACTTTTTAACGTACGTCTGGTTAAAGTTTTTTGGTTAAATTTTTTTGTTATACTATATCTCTGCAACTGCTTCGCCCATTACCTTGAAACTTCACATGGGTGTTTATCATCATCCATATTATCATTCTACCCCCAACCGTGCGGCCCCTGTGCCCAATGTCAAGGTCAAATTACTTTGAATTTTTTTTGTTCAAGTTTTTTCGTGTACTATATCTCTGCAACTGCTTCACCCATTACCTTGATACTTCACATGGGTGTTTATCATCATTGTCACACCTGCTTGCGGAAAGCGCGATCCTGTGCCCAATGTCAAGGTCAAATTACTTTGAATTTTTTTCTTAAAGTTTTTTCGTGTACTATATCTCTGCAACTGCTTCACCCAATACCTTGATACTTCACATGGGGGTTTATCATCATTGTCGCACCTGCTTGCGCAAAGCGCGATATCGTCGGCATTTTGGCATACGTCCGTCCGTTCGTCCGTGTGTCCGGTTAAAGTTTTTTCGTTAAAGTTTTTCCATCTACTATATCTATTTTTTTGGTGTCCATGCCTCGCCCCAAGGCGCGACATGCAGGCCACGGCCATCTAGTCTACAAAAAGTGGGTATAATTATGTTACCCAAGTGTCTATGCTTGGAAAAAACCTGGCCTTCGTGGCTTTGCCTCGTTTCTTGTTATACGACTGTTTTAAAAAAAACGGTACGTATTATGTTTTACAGCGGGGCAGGCGGGTGGCTGACAGAAAAACTGCAGACTTTGTGTACACTATTCCTCTAAAACCTTTCAGTCCATCGTTCTGAAATTTTACACACGTCTTCTACACATATTGAAGATAAAATTTGTTCTACATTTTTAGCACGCCTGCACAAAGTGCAGAAGAGCTTATGGCATACCCCCGGCGTCTCTTCGGTGTCTCTTCGGCGTCGGCGTCCACAAACTTAACGTTGGGGTAAATGTCTTATAACTTCTGTTTCCTTTCATGGAACACCTTGTTATTTCATACATGCATTTCTCAGATGACCCTCTATCATGCTGCAGCAATCCATGACCCACCACCCAACCCTTACCCCAAGGTCAAGGTCACAAACTTAGCACATTCATAAACTTAACATATGGGGTAAATATCTTATAACATCTGTTTCCTTTCATGGAACACCCTTTCATGGAACGTCTTGATATTTCATACATGCATTCATCTGATGATACTCTATCGTGCTATAGCAAATCCATGACCCACCGCTCATCCTTACCCCAAGGTCAAGGTCACAAACTTAGCACATTCATAAAATTAACGTTGGGGTAAATGTCTTATAACATAAGTTCCTTTCATGGAATGCCTTGATATTTCATACATGCATTCTTCAGATGACCCTCTATAATGCTGTAGCAAATCCACAACCCACCACCGAACCCTCACCCAAAGGTCAAGGTCACAAACTTAGCATGTTCATAAACTTAACAAAGGGGGTAAATGTTGTGTAACTTCTGTTTCTTTACAGGGAACGCTTTGATATTTCATACATGCATTCATCTGATGATCCTCTATTGTGCTACAGCAAATCCATGACCCATCCCCACCCCTTTCCCCAAGATCAACATCAGAAACTTAACGTTGGAGTAAATGTATTTTTAGCTCACCTGAGCGAAGCTCATGTGAGCTATTGTTACCGCAATGTGTCCGTCGTCCGTCATCGTCCGTGAACATTTTCAAACGTCTTCTCCTCGTTAACCATTGGGCCTATAGTCACCAAACTTCATGGTCATATTCCTTAGGTTGGGGGATTACAAAATTTGTTAAAATGATGTCATTACGTAATCCAAGATGGCCGCCGTCTAAAAATAGCACAAATTCTTCAAAAATCTTCTTCTCAAGAACCGCCAACCGGATTTCGACAAAACTTGGTAGGAATGATCGATGTATAATGCTCTTTCAAAGTTGTTAAAATGGTGACCCCGGGGTCAAAAATGGGCGTGGCCCGTGGGGTCAAATTGAAGTCAAATTTTATTTTTGACCGAATATGGTCATGTTATACACCAAATCGAAGGTATCAACGAGGCGATCACTCTGGTGCATTTTTTGTCGAAATCGGATGGTTATGTCATCCAAGATGGCTGCCGAATGGTCAAAAGGTCATTCTTTTATTACAGATTTGAAAATTCTTCTTCACATGAACCGCTTGACCCATGGTAGCCAAACTAAAAAGTTATGGTCCATGGGTGAAGCCTTTTCAGATTTGTTAAAATGGAGGTAATCGCTAATCCAAGATGGCCGCCGTCTAAAAATAGCATAAATTCTTTAAAAATCTTCTTCTGAACCGCTAGCCGGATTTCGACGAAACTTGGTAGGAATGATCGATGTACAATGCTCTTTCAAAGTTGTTATTTTTTACCGAATATGGTCATGTCTATATTAAATCGAAGGTATCAAAGAGGCGATCACTCTGGTACATTTTATGTCGAAATTGGATGGTCATGTCATCCAAGATGGCTGCCGAAAGGTCAAAAGGTCGTTCTTTTACTAGAGATTTCAAAATTCTTCTTCACACGAACCGCTTGGCCCATGGTGGCCAAACTTCACAGTTATGGTCCATGGGTGAAGCCTTTTCAGATTTGTTAAAACGAAGGTCGTCGCTAATCCAAGATGGCCGCCGTCTAAAAATAGCACAAATTCTTAAAAAATCTTCTTCTCATGAACCGCCAGCCGGATTTCGACGAAACTTAGTAGGATTGATCGATATACAATGCTCTTTCAAAGTTGTTAAAATGGTGACCCCGAGTCAAAAATGGGCGTGGCCCGTGGGCTCAAATTTTATTTTTGACCGAATATGGTCATGTCTATATCAAATCGAAGGTATCAAAGAGGTGATCGCTCTGGTGCATTTTTTGTCGAAATCGGATGGTTATGTCATCCAATATGGCCGCCGAATGGTCAAAAGGTCGTTCTTTTATTAGAGATTTCAAAATTCTTCTTCACATGAACCGCTTGGCCCATGGTAGCCAAACTTAAAAGTTATGGTCCATGGGTGAAGCCTTTTCAGATTTGTTAAAATGGAGGTCATCGCAAATCAACGATGGCCGCTGTCTAAAAATAGCATAAATTCTTAAAAAATCTTCTTCTCATGAACCGCCAGCCGGATTTCGACGAAACTTTGTAGGAATGATCGATGTACAATGCTCTTTCAAAATTGTTAAAATGGTTACCCCGGGGTCAAAAATGGGTGTGGCCCGTGGGGTCAAATTGGGGTCAAATTTTATTTTTGACCAAATATGGTAATGTCTATATCAAATCGAAGGTATCAAAGAGGCGATCGCTCTGGTACATTTTATGTCGAAATTGGATGGTCATGTCATCCAAGATGGCTGCCAAAAGGTCAAAAGGTCGTTTTATTAGAGATTTCAAAATTCTTCTTCACACGAACCGCTTGGCCCATGATGGCCAAACTTCACAGTTATGGTCCATGGGTGAAGCCTTTTCAGATTTGTTAAAACGGAGGTCGTCGCTAATCCAAGATGGCCGCCGTCTAAAAATAGCACAAATTCTTAAAAAATCTTCTCATGAACCGCCAGCCGGATTTTGACGAAACTTAGTAGGAATGATCGATGTACAATGCTCTTGTACAAAGTTGTTAAAATGGTGACCCCGGGGTCAAAAATGGGCGTGGCCCGTGGGGTCAAATTTTATTTTTGCCAGAATATGGTCATGTCTATATCAAATCGAAGGTATCAAAGAGGCGATCACTCTGGTACATTAGTTTATCGAAATTGGATGGTCATGTCATCCAAGAATGCCGCCGAAAGGTCAAAAGGTCGTTCTTTAAATATTAGAGATTTCAAAATTCTTCTTCACACGAACCGCTTGGCCCATGTTGGCCAAACTTCACAGTTATGGTCCATGGGTGAAACCTTTTCAAATTTGTTAAAACGGATTTGTTAAAAAAAATTCTTCTCATGAACTGCCAGCCGGATTTCGACGAAACTTGGTAGGAATGATCAATGTAGAATGCTCTTTCAAAGGTGTTAAAATGGTGACCCCGGGGTCAAAAATGGGCGTGGCCCGTGGGGTCAAATTTTATTTTTGACCAAATATGCTCATGTCATATATCAAATTGAAGGTATCGATGAGGCGATTGCTCTGGTGAAATATTTGTCGGAATCGGATGAATGGCCTCCAAAAGGTCCATTTATTCAAGATTTTTAACGTCTTTTTCTCAGGAACTACATGGCCGATGCTGGCCAAACTTCATAGTAAGTTAAGATCCTTGGGTGAAGCATTTGAAGATTTGGTAAATGAGAGTCATCGCTTAATCCAAGATGACCGCCATCTAAAAATAGCACAATTTTTTTAAAACACATATGAACTCGATGTCACATTCTCGTCTGGTGTTCATGGAGTCAGGTGAGCGAATTAGGGCCATCATGGCCCTCTTGTTATAACTTCTGTTGCTTTGCAAGGAACACCTTGATATGTCATACATGCATTCATCTGATGATCCTCTATTGTGCTACAGCAAATCCATGACCCCCCCCCCCCCCCTCACCCCTTTCCCCTAGGTCAAGGTCACAAACTTAGCACATCCATACATGAATTCCTCAAGTGAATAGCTATCATGCTGTAGAAAATCACCAACTTAGTGCGTTCATAAACTTAACGCTGGGTTAAATTTTCAGGGAGCTCATTGATATTTCATGCATGCATTCATCTTAATATGCTATATCATGCTATAGCAAATCCACGACCCACCTTCCACCACTGACCTCAGTGTCGAGGTCCACCGCACACCCCTTAACCCAAGGTCAAGTTATATAATATTCATGTTTTTAGTTCACCTGAGCAAAGCTCATGTGAGCTATTGTTATGGCAAAGTGTCCGTCGTCCGTCGTCCGTCGTCCGTCGTCCGTCCGCGAACATTTTCAATCATCTTCTTCTCCCGAACTGCTGAGCCGATATTGGTTAAACTTCACAGGGATGATATATGGGTGATGCCATTTCAGATTTGTTAAAATGGAGGTCATCGACAATCCAAGATGGCCGCCATGGAAAAGTAGGTAAAATTCTTAAAAAATCTTCTCACGAACCGCCTGGCCGATTTCGACGATACTTGGTATGAATGATCGATAGTTAGCGCTGTTTCAGATTTGTTCATATGGTGGCCCGTGAAAAACAAAAATGGGCGTCGCCCGAGGGCTCAAATAGGGGTCAAATTTTATTTTTAAACCGGAATATAGTCATGTAATATATCAAATCGAAGGTATTGACGAGACAATCACTGTGGAACATTTTTTGTCTAAATCATATGATTACGTCATCCATGATGGCCACCGATAGTTCAAATGGTCATTCTTTTTACTAAAGATTTCAAACGTCTTTTTCTTGTAAACTGCTTGGCCGATATTGGCCAAACTTAACTGTAATGGTCTGTGGTTGAAGCCTGTTCATTTTTGTTTTTGTTAAAATGGAGGTCATCACCAAATCCAAGATGGCCGCCGTTGAGAAGTAGGTCAAATTCTTAAAAAATCTTCTTCTCACGAACCGCCAGGCCGATTTCGACGATACTGGGTATGAATGATCGATAGTTAGCGCTGTTTCAGATTTGTTCATATGGTGGCCCCTGGGTCAAAAATGGGCGTCGCCCGAGGGGTCAAATAGGGGTAAATTTTATTTTTAACCGAATATAGTCATATAATATATCAAATCGAAGGTATTGACAAGACGATCACTCTGGAGAATTTTTTGTCTAAATCAGATGATTACGTCATCCAAGATGGCCACTGATAGTTCAAAAGGTCATTCTTTTACTAAAGATTTCAAACGTCTTTTTCTTGTGAACTGCTTGGCCGATATTGGCCAAACTTAACTGTAATGGTCTGTGGTTGAAGCCTGTTCATTTTTGTTAAAATGGAGGTCATCACCAAATCCAAGATGGCCGCCGTTGAGAAGTAGGTCAAATTCTTAAAAAATCTTCTTCTCACGAACCGCCAGGCCGATTTCGACGATACTGGGTATGAATGATCGATAGTTAGCGCTGTTTCAGATTTGTTCATATGGTGGCCCCTGGGTCAAAAATGGGTGTCGCCCGAGGGGTCAAATAGGTGTAAATTTTATTTTTATTTTTAACCGAATATAGTCATATAATATATCAAATCGAAGGTATTGACGAGACGATCACTCTGGAGAATTTTTTGTCTAAATCAGATGATTACGTCATCCAAGATGGCCACTGATAGTTCAAAAGGTCATTATTTTACTAAAGATTTCAAACGTCTTTTTCTTGTGAACTGCTTGGCCGATATTGGCCAAACTTAACTGTAATGGTCTGTGGTTGAAGCCTGTTCATTTTTGTTAAAATGGAGGTCATCACCAAATCCAAGATGGCCGCCGTTGAGAAGTAGGTCAAATTCTTAAAAAATCTTCTTCTCACGAACCGCCAGGCCGATTTCGACGATACTGGGTATGAATGATCGATAGTTAGCGCTGTTTCAGATTTGTTCATATGGTGGCCCCTGGGTCAAAAATGGGTGTCGCCCGAGGGGTCAAATAGGTGTAAATTTTATTTTTAACCGAATATAGTCATATAATATATCAAATCGAAGGTATTGACGAGACGATCACTCTGGAGAATTTTTTGTCTAAATCAGATGATTACGTCATCCAAGATGGCCACTGATAGTTCAAAAGGTCATTATTTTACTAAAGATTTCAAACGTCTTTTTCTTGTGAACTGCTTGGCCGATATTGGCCAAACTTAACTGTAATGGTCTGTGGGTGAAGCCTGTTCATTTTTGTTAAAATGGAGGTCATCACCAAATCCAAGATGGCCGCCATTGAGAAGTAGGTCAAATTGTCAAAAAATCTTCTTCTCACAGACCTCCAGACCGATATCGACGAAACTTGGTAAGAATGATTGATAGTTACCGCTGTTTCAGATTTGTTCATATGGTGGCCCCTGGGTCAAAAATGGGTGTGGCCTGAGGGGTCAAATGGGGGTCAAATTTTATTTTTGACAGAATATGGCCATATAGTATATCGGATCGAATATATATAGTATATCGGATCGAATGTATCGACGAGACGATCACTCTACAGCATGTTTTGTCTAAATCAGATGATTTTGTCATCCAAGATGGCCACCGAAAGGTAAAAAATTTGTTTTACGATTTCAAACGTATTATTCTTGTGAACTGCTGGGCCGATATTGGCCAAACTTAACTGAAAATGTTTGTTGTGAAGCCTGTTCATTTTTTGTCAAAATGGAGGTCATCACCAAATCCAAGATGTCCGCCGTTGAAAAGTAGGTCAAATTGTCAAAAAAATCTTCTTCTCACAAACCTCCAGGCGGATTTTGACGAAACTTGGTGTGAATGATTGATATTTAACGCTGTTTCAGATTTGTTCATATGGTGGCACCTGGGTCAAAAATGGGCGTGGCCCGAGGGGTCAACTAGGGGTCAAATTATATTTTTGACCAAATATGGTCATATAATATATCCAATCCAAGGTATCGACGAGACGATCACTCTGGAGCATGTTTTGCCAAAATCAGATGATTACGTCATCCAAGATGGCCACCGACAGATAAAAAAGTTGTTCTTTTACTAAAGATTTCAAAGGACTTCTTCTTGTGAACTGCTTGGCCGATATTGACCAAACTTAACTGAAATGGTTTGTTGGTGAAGCCTGTTCATTTTTGTCAAAATGGAGGTCATCACCAAATCCAAGATGTCTGCCATTGAAAAGTAGGTCAAATTGTCAAAAAATCTTCTTCTCACAAACCGCCAGGCCGATTTCGATGAAACTTTGTATGAATGATCGATAGTTAACACTGATTCAGATTTGTTCATATGGTGGCCTCTGGGTCAAAAATGGTCATGGCCCGAGGGGTCAAATAGGGGTCAAATTTTGTTTTTGACCGAATATGGTCATTTTATACATCAAATCGAAGGTATAGCAGTAAATCACATGCACATTCGCAATATATGTTAGATCAGAAGTTACCAACAAATTCTGTGGAACATTTGAAGTTGTATGTGAAGAGTCTTTGTGAAATCAAGATGACCACTATGGAGGCTTTTAGGTGAGCGATACAGGCCCATTTGGGCCTCTTGTTTATACATCTGTGCCAAGTTTGAGTGAAGGCTGCCAACAGTCGAGCTTCGTTGTCTTCTGACAACTCTTGTTGTATGCTATTCTATATAGGGTACAGAGTTTGTGTACACTACTCCTCTAAAACCTTTCAGTCAATCGATCTGAAACTATTCACACGTCTTCTACACATATTAAACATGTGCACATTGGTGTTTTTATGCCGAAAAAAATATCACCTTTTTAGCTTAGCCATTTTTTCTACATTTTTGCGGAAAGCGAGACATTAGTGATCACAATGACGTCCGGGTGTCCATGTGTGCGTCTGTCCGTCCGAAATCTGTGTTAAAGTTTTTAAGTTTTTAAATACCGGTACCTTATATCTCTGCAGTACTAAGTCACATTGACTTGAAACTTCATATGCTTATTAGTCATCATCCATATATTCATGCTGTGTCCCACTCATGTGGCAAATGCCTCGGCGGGCTCGACATGTGGGCCGAGGCCATCTGGTTGAGAGGTACATCAGAGTTACCGATTTTTTGTTCCATGTTTTATGCACGAGGGCGCTGTCCCAAAATAGCGTGACAAATAACATTTCGCACATTTGCAACGTCAACGGGATTTTATCTTTTGTACAAATAATGTTTAGCCATTTTAAGGAAAAAAGAGAAATTCTTTTAATATAAGACAGTTCAGTAGTTATTTATACGATAAAGTATTGCTAGAAAACTTGTGTACACAGACGTTATGCATTCCAATGTTATCTGTCACGCCAGGGTGACACTGAGATGAGTTTATTGCTAGGTTGGAACACCAAGCATGTTGTAGAAAGAGACGACAAGGAATACAGTTACAATGAAAATATATTTATACCCCCCGCAAGGGTATACTGGAGTCAGGTTGTCCATCCGTCCGTCCGTCCCGAGCAAACGAGATATTTCACACATGCATTCCTGTAAGGCTCTACTACCATGCTGTGCCAAATCCACGACCGTCCAACCCCCGCAGATCCCAAGGTCAAGGTCAAATACTTAGTCCGTAAACTTAACATCAGAGAAATATTGTTATAACTTCTATTTCCTTCATCTAAAATGCTTAATATTTCACACATGCATTCCTGTAAGGCTCTACTACCATGCTGTGCCAAATCTACGACCGTCCGACCCCCGCTGATCCCAATGTCAAGGTCAAATACTTAGTCTCTTTACAAAACTTAACATCAGAGAAATAAGTTATAAAATTCTTATTATTTCACTTGTGCATTCCTCTAAGGTTGTACTATCATGCTGTGACAAATCTACGACCGTCCAACCCCCGCTGATCCCAAGGTCAAGGTCACATACTTGGTCTCTTTACAAAACTTAACATCAGAGAAATATGTTATAACTTATATTTATTTCATTGAAAATTCTTAATATTTCATGCATGCATTCCTCTAAGGCTCTTCTATCATGCTGTGACTAATTCCCGCTGATCTCGAGGGCAAGGTCACATACTTAGTCTCTTTACAAAACTTAACATCAGAGAAATCGGTTATAACTTCTATTTCCTTGCTCGGATCTGCTTCACATTTCACACACGCATTGCTCCAATGGACCTCTACCACCCTGTGACAAATTCACGTTCATGCCGCTCCCGCTAAGCCCAGAGTCAAGGTCACATGCCCACACACTTGGAAATTTTTACATATTTTAGGGTACCTGGGCCCACGCGGGGGCTATTCCGTAAGCCTCGCTTACTGACCAATCTAGTTACAAATGAGTTTTTACACGAAATGAATGTGCAAGTCAGTATGGACAACGTCCTCTCGAGGGTAGACAGCAACATAGGCACAGTCACGATTCTGGAACATTTAAGCTTCATATAGTATATACCTACGGTATATATAATGTTCAAGATGTGAACTAAGATTATCTGACAACTACTTCAGGATTCCGTCATGTTGACGTTATATGACGTCGTTCAGTTACCTTTTAACTATAATCGATTTGAGCGGTTGGGGCTGTCATATGTTCCATGGGTGGACGTCCTTAGATATTCATCTCGTCCTTGGACGGGACGACGTCACCGGAATAGTAGCCCCGCTTAATACGCCCGGGTCCACACGGAGAAGTCCCCGCTGATACACGGAATCGTGTCGTGGACCCCAAAATCGTTCACCGTACAGGCTCTACGCTATGTCACCAAATTGACTTGCCGTCACTGGCTGGGACTACAAAACACCAACGGTGTTGTTACCAGAGTGTAACGTGTTATAGTCTCCATGATAGTCACAGTAGTGCACATGAAATCATTATAATTGATTGCATGGCAATACTAATCAACCTCGTAAATTAAAATGATGAATCATGATAAATTGCAATGTACACAAAGATATATTCACTAGTTGGAAGAAGGGGGCTGATGGAATTCATGTGTCAGAGAATGCGATATAACACATTAATGAACAGCCACTATATCTAGCGTTTGCTTAAACAAACAATATATATTCGCAGCCGTACATGTGAAATCGACGTCATTCACAGTTATTTAACAGTAGTAAACAATCATTTAATTGATTAAAATACATTGTACATCACATCATCTCCTTATTACAGCTTACTGACGTACAAATTGGTGCATTCAGTGCAGAACTGTTTGATCTGGTCTATCCTGGTCGCAATAGCATTTCCACTCTTTACAATTCTCTTTGAACATACATGTCTTAATAAATGAATGTACAATGTACAGACGACTTGGATTGGAGTTTTACATCTGTCCAACATGGAGTGAATGAAAGTCATATGGAAAGTTCACATTACAATTATTTACATGTTACAATTGGCATTATTCTCATATTTTTTACAGGGCGCATGACACGATATTGGACTATATCGTAATATAAAATGCATAGCTAAACTTAGTAAACATTTCAATCAGTTTCACACTTCATTTGCTATTAGACCAAATTAGCTATTACAATTAGTCGGAGTGACATGCACCAAACACATGAGAATTTTATGCCATTACAATACTCACAGAATGCTCCCACATGCGAATCCTGTAATCATTATCATTTACACGAAAACATGAATTATTAATGATTCAGTTCGATTTGATCAAGGGAGATAATCTACAACAGTGGACACATGCCATATGGCTTTTATTGACCAAACATTTGGTCGAAAATGGGTCCAAATAACTCAGGTAAACGTAATGGGGCAGAATTATCGAGGATATGATAATAATACGGTGAATTTCCGGTCTTGGCATGAGTCAGACGTTATTTGCTGCATTGAAAGTAAACAACAAGCATATGTACTTACCAGAATTCCCAGTGTAAATTTGCGTCCTGAGTTGATCACAAGAGAGGCTGAATGTCCGACTGCCAGAATATGATTACGGGAGTTTATATACACACTCTAGTGCATTAAACGCCTATGATGGTCCACGTGTCAATATAAGAACTCTGTGCCAACATTTGGTTTACAATTCTGCGTAAGCAGACTAATGTTCTAAAAGTCAGTCTAGCTCACGCGATATCTGGCGAATTAATCTGAAATAATTCAGTCATCAGTAGATATGACCTACTTGGTATTCAGTCTAGCATCCAAGTCTGCATGAACAGTTTAAATCACTCAGATATAACCGGTGCAAAATCCCATACTGGTGGTACGTGCACGGTTAGCATAAAGCATATTCTATACAGCGGTGTATTCCACGGGAGCGATATTTCAGACACGAAGACCTATTCGATTGTCGTTACATGGCTGTTCGAGTATTGTGTAACCTGTGTTACAAATAATGGATGATAAAGAAGACAGTCGGCTACAATTCATGACATCATCCCACAGTGAATACCACTACTACTGGCTGAAACAGGATTAGCTTTGGACATCAACCTGTCATGTTTGTAGTGAAAAACATGGCAATATCAATTGACAAGGAAACATATTTCAGTTTTATGTAGAGGTTGGAATGACGCTGGTTGTTGTGCACACCTTGCACAAACAATGTATAAGTTGCAACTAACTCGTGCAGGTAATAAAGAAAATATAATTGGAAAGACTCACATCTGTAGATGTCGGTGTTGTAGCAATAACATATGTGCGATCAATGCCGATTTCAAGCAAACTGCGTGGGATATTGCAGAACTATGCGGATTTAACAAAATGTCAGCAGCATTGCGGTGTAATGAGGGACTGGTCATCGAGTGGCTAGAGGCTGTTTGTCAGCAACATTGCGGTGTAATGAGGGACTGGGCATCGAGTGGGCATCGAGTGGCTAGAGGCTGTTTGTCAGCAGCATTGTGGTGTAATGAGGGACTGGTCATCGAGTGGCTAGAGGCTGTTTGTCAGCAACATTGCAGTGTAATGAGAGACTGGTCATCGAGTGGCTAGAGGCTGTTTGTCAGCAACATTGCGGTGTAATGAGAGACTGGGCATCGACTGGGCATCAAGAGGCTGTTTGTGACAAGTGGGTTATGCCTCATTTTGGAAAAGTATGACAGAGAAACATTCAGGGAGTCCTCCCAACACATTTGTAAAATTACTGTTACTTTCATGTAGATGGAACATTAATTTTGAATATACATAAAATGTCGCGTTGTATTGGGACAACCCTGTTGTATTGTCTTCTTTACCAATAAAAACATGATATCCATTGGAAATGATTCTAAAATGCTGTCAAGCCATGTTTTTATCAAGAAAAATGGAACATAAAGAATAAACAGCAGACGACAAAAATTAATTCATCATTTTAAGGGTTAAAGATAGATGATACATATGTAGTTCAAATATATTTAAACATTTCTAAACATTTCATGCAATTATTTAATTGTATATCCATACACTAGATCTAAGGTCGCAAGCGGTTAATATTTTCTATGCAATATTGAGTGTTGCACTTGATGATGATGGATACAAAAAGAATATGTTCTATATAATTTATATAAATACAGTTTGTGTGCAATAATGTAATTGTTATGCCCCCTATGTATGTGCAATAATGTAATTGTTATGCCCCCTATGTATGTGCAATAATGTAATTGTTATGCCCCCTATGTATGTGCAATAATGTAATTGTTATGCCCCCTATGCGATAGTTGGAGTCCAGTATGCCATGGAGGCATATCCATGGTTTACAAACATAATGTCTAGTTTAATTATTAATACATTTTTTTACGGTCACAAAGGATTTATAATCAGTATAAAATATATTAAGTATTCAATAATTTGCACTTGATTTATGATCTCAAGACATTGGTTACTTATATATTTAGTTTATATAATATTGAGTACAATTGTTGAATTTGTCTAATAACTATTAGCACACACTGTATCCAATCCATGGTCACCTAACAACTAATACATTCTTATATAGTAATCTTGGGTTAAGGTTACACTATACATGTACATTACTAAATAATGTTTTTGCACATTTCACATTTATAGCATTAGTAAATATTGTATTGAATTGGCGTCTTAATAAAGTTATTATTACTAAAACTATATTCTAACAGTACAACAAACACGGTTATCACTGATGTAATGAAAACGATATTGCATTTAATCATTCTATGTGACACAATGTTACCTGATAGAAAATAGACAACCCATTCTATGTGACAAAATGTTACCTGATAGAAAATAGACAACCCATTCTATGTGACAAAGCGTTAATAGACAACCTATTCTATGTGACACAATGTTACCTGATAGAAAATAGACAACCCATTCTATGTGATACAATGTTACCTGATAGAAAATAGACAACCCATTCTATGTGATACAATATTACCTGATAGAAAATAGACAACACATTTTATGTGACACAATGTTACCTGATAGAAAATAGACAACCCATTCTATGTGACAAAATGTTCCTGATAAAGAAAATTGACAACACATTCTATGTGACAACAATGTTACCTGATAGAAAAATAGACAACACATTCTATGTGACAAAAATGTTACCTGAAAGAAAATAAGAACAACACATTCTATGTGACAAAATGTTACCTGATAGAAAAATAGACAAAACCCACTAGGTGACACAAATGTTACCTGAAAGAAAATAGAAACCCATTCTATTTGTGACACAATGTTACCTGATAGAAAATAGACAACCCATTTCTATGTGACAAAGCTTTTAATAGACAACCCAATTTCTATGTGCCACAAAATGTTACTGATAGAAGTAGACAACCCATTATATGTGATACAAGTTACCTGATAGAAATAGGAACAAAAACATTCCATGTGACAAAGTTAAAATAGACAACCTAATTCTATGTGACAAAATGTTACCTGATAGAAAATAGACAACACTTCTTGTGACATTCCATGTTACCTGAAGAAAATAGACAACCCTTCTATGTGACAAATGTTAATAATCATATTTCTACAAAATGTTACCTGATAGAAAAATTAGACAACACATCTATGTGAAAATACATGTAGCTGACAACAATTCCTATGTTGACATGTTACCTGATAGAAAATAGACAACACATTCTATGTGATACAATGTTACCTGATAGAAAATAGACAACACATTCTATGTGATACAATGTTACCTGATAGAAAATAGACAACCCATTTTATCAGGTGAGACTAAGAAATGAGCAGGAATTGCGAGGCGAGTTTTGGAATTTCCACACGTCTCCCAGCCCCACCTAATGAAGCTTGATATCAAGTCCTTGCCTGGTGTCCTTTAGCTATTGATACTATGACAACAGAATTGGTTCAGAAACGAAGGAAATTACACAACAAGCCTCGACATTCCTACCTACTTTCCAGCCTCTTTACAAAAAAATTCAACCGTTCCACCGTACATAAAGCAAATATTTGCAAACACTACATCCTGATGAGCCGGCTCATAATGAACCGACTCGTCAAGATTTATTGTATTTTTCAGATTTTTACAATTTGATTAATGAACTTGTCTCAACGTTAACATGATCTATTGTATGCCAGTTCTTTCGGGCTGTAAGGGATAAACAAGGCCACTTGTGTTGTGTTTTTATTTTTTGTTTGGCTAACTAATTGTCTCGGACTTCAGCCAGACCTGTGTCACGTAGCAAGCATCGGCACAATTGTATATTAACTTTAAGCCGGTATACGGCGATAGTACCTATGCACTACCCAAAGCAAGTCAATGAGTGTATCTGCTATTGACAAGCCCAGGAAAGTCGTTCCCTTGTCTACCAATAATAGTGAAATCATAATATATTATTATCAACATACAGTCTGTACCTATGACCACAGAAAGGGTTTTAACACAACAAATAAGCGTGTAATAATATTATACCAACAACTTTATTATGGAAATTTAATATTATAATTCATTTATAACATAAAGCTGTCTACATATATGCAATGTGACTCAATAACAAAACAAAGGTGCATGGCTATATGATAAAATTAAGATAAAAAATATGTATTATCAGCCAGTGTAATTACCAAGCTCTGCGACATGAATTATATTAGGTTCCCATAGCAACCATTCAACAACACACGCACAAAACAAACCAAAACCACTACGCTGCCAATATCATATTTGTCACATGAGGTATTGAGTACAATAATTTAAATTACATTTATAGTTGTGAAACAAAAACATCACAAAAGTGAACCCGCAACGCAACTGTTCCAAATATGTATAATAGGGTGTATTATATAAAATTAGTTACTTATTATGTTTAAAAGTGGCATAACAGTAAATACGGTGGTACAATGCCATGTGAACAAATAAATAATGGTTAAAGATGGTCAATCAAAGTTAGTATTAGAAAATGTACAATGTTAGCAGGAGTTGCATGTTGTATTGTCAACATTTACGGTGAGTAGTATTGTAAATTAGCATACTGTATATCAGGTGGTTAGGATTGAAATAGGTTTTAAATTCTGGAACAATCACGTTACTTACTCACATCATAGATTAGAATATATTGTATGTTATAATAATATAATGTCAAAATAAAATAAACTTCACTTCTGTTGCTTCTGTGTTCATGGTAAAGGTCAGAAATTCCTATGTAAAGGAGTAACATTTCTCACATAACATAGCCAAATTTGAAATATCTTACAATATCACAATATATGGCAATATTATGTAGAGAACAAAACATAACATATATGTATACGGTTTTGTCCTTGGGAGACAAAAATGGCGTGTTAAACGTTTTATACGTGCACGAACCCTCCACGCCACCGTAAGAAGATATTAACATTAGTATGCAGTGTAGTGAAAAGTTTTTAATGTACCATGATCACACTGAATCAGTTACAAATCACCAGAAGTGAAACCGATTACATTGTAAATAATACAATTACATTGTAAATAATCCAAACAGGTGCAAAACTATATGTTTCTAATGTTAAGATAAATGAAAAACATTTGAATTATGTCAGCGGTCAAATTTAGGGAATCTCCATCAAATAGTTTTGTAATTATAATCATAGGGATGTATCTAGTACCATAGGTAGTGAGTGATACGTATAAGAGGACGACTAGCACTCAGGTTAGTTATCAGTTAAAATTAGGGATAACCTTAGAGTATGAAAACCGCTAGGGTTAGGTTAACATTCAAAATTAGGGTTAGGTCAGTAGTCAAAATTAGGGGATCTAGTCAAAATTTGCTGAGTAATAATAATAATCCTAGGGACGTGTCTAGTAATATAGGTAATGTCTAGTAATATAGATAGGGATAGGTTTGAAATTTAAAAATATGGATAAGCCTTAGGGGATGGAAAGCGTTAGGGTAAGGTTAGCAGTCAAAATTAGGGAATCTCTATCTAAGTAGTTTAGTAATGATAATAATAATCCTAGGGATGTGTTAGTATCACAGGTAGTGATAATCATAATAGGACGGCAACTAACTCAGGTTAGTTAGCAGTCAAAATTAGGGATAAGCCTTAGAGTATGAAAAGTGCGGTTTGGTTAATATTCAAATTTGGGTTAGGTCTGCATTCAAAACCAGGGGATCTTGTCAAAATTTGTTGAGTAATAATAATAATCCTAGGGATGTTTCTAGTAATATAGGTAGGGTTAGGTTCAATATTGAAAGATAAGGATAAGCCTTAGGGGATTGAAAACATTAGGGTACAGTTAACAGTCAAAATTAGGGTATCATGTCCAAAATTATTAAGTAATAGTAATAATTGTAGGGAATGTGTCTAGTAATACAGGTATGGTTAGAACTTAGGGGTGAGTAGTGTTTGGGTTATGTCAGCATTCAAAAGTAGGAGATAAATAGCATAAGGGTCAGCTCAATATTAAAAACTGAATAATTAAACTAACCCACACTGTATAGTGAATACTGAATAATTAAACTAACCCACACTGTATAGTGAATACTGAATAAATAAACAACCCACATTACATAGTTTGCACCTATTAAGCATCTAACGTGTATACAAAATTTAATATGGCTAAAACCATGTATAACAATGCATACAATAGTTCAAATTGCAAGTTAACAATATCACCACCCCTGATGTTATAATAAACAAATTTTATAATAAAAAATGTTTAAAAAAATATTTTAATAAAAAAAAAAATCAAAATTATTTAATTTTTAATTTTTATTTTTACAACCAAAATAATTATTCTAAAAAATATATCCCGATTAATTTAGAAAAGAGGAATGTGTTGTTTGATTCCTTCATCAAAATAAGATGAACCAATGCAGTTCCATCTGAGATAGCACCTAGTGAGCCGGCTCATCAGGATCTACACTGTAAACATTTTATTATATATAATTATACACAAAGTGGTGACATTGTAATTATAATCTTAGGGATGTATCAAGTACTATAGGTAGTGATACACATAAAAAACGACTAGCACTTAGGTTAGTTATCAGTTAAAATAAGGGATAAGCCTTAGATATGAAAACCGCTATGGTTAGGTTAGTTAACATTCAAAATTAGGGTCAGGTCAGCAGTCAAAGTTAGGGAATCTTTTCAAAAATTGGTAAGTAATAATAATAATCCTAGGGATGTGTCTAGTAATATAGGGTTAGGTTTAAAAATATACACAATATTACCTGATAGAAAATAGACAACCCATTCTATGTGACACAATGTTACCTGCTAGAAAATAGACAACCCATTCTATGTGACACAATGTTACCTGCTAGAAGATAGACAACCCATGCTATGTGATACAATGTTACCTGATAGAAAATAGACAACCCATTCTATGTGACACAATGTTACCTGATAGAAGATAGACAACCCATGCTATGTGATACAATGTTACCTGATAGAAAATAGACAACCCATTCTATGTGACACAATGTTACCTGATAGAAGATAGACAACCCATTCTATGTGACACAATGTTACCTGATAGAAGATAGACAACCCATTCTATGTGATACAATGTTACCTGCTAGAAAATAGACAACCCATTCTATGTGATACAATGTTACCTGATAGAAAATAGACAACACATTCTATGTGACACAATGTTACCTGATAGAAGATAGACAACCCATGCTATGTGACACAATGTTACCTGATAGAAAATAGACAACACATTCTATGTGACAAAGCGTTAATAGACAACCCATTCTATGTGACAAAATGTTACCTGATAGAAAATAGACAACACATTCTATGTGACACAATGTTACCTGATAGAAAATAGACAACACATTCTATGTCACAAAGCGTTAATAGACAACCTATTCTATGTGACAAAATGTTACCTGATAGAAAATAGACAACACATTCTATGTGACAAAGCGTTAATAGACAACCTATTCTATGTGACAAAATGTTACCTGATAGAAAATAGACAACACATTCTATGTGATACAATGTTACCTGATAGAAAATGACAACACATTCTATGTGATACAATATTACCTGATAGAATAGACAACCCATTCTATGTGAAAAAGCGTTAATAGACAACCCATTTTATGTGACAAAATGTTACCTGATAGAAAATAGACAACACATTTTATGTGACACAATGCTACCTGATAGAAAATAGACAACCCATTCTATGTGACAAAATGTTACCTGATAGAAAATAGACAACACATTTTATGTGACACAATGTTACCTGATAGAAAATAGACAACCCATTCTATGTGACACAATGTTACCTGATAGAAAATAGACAACACATTCTATGTGACAAAGCGTTAATAGACAACCCATTCTATGTGACAAAATGTTACCTGATAGAAAATAGACAACACATTCTATGTGACACAATGTTACCTGATAGAAAATAGACAACACATTCTATGTCACAAAGCGTTAATAGACAACCTATTCTATGTGACAAAATGTTACCTGATAGAAAATAGACAACACATTCTATGTGACAAAGCGTTAATAGACAACCTATTCTATGTGACAAAATGTTACCTGATAGAAAATAGACAACACATTCTATGTGATACAATGTTACCTGATAGAAAATAGACAACACATTCTATGTGATACAATATTACCTGATAGAAAATAGACAACCCATTCTATGTGAAAAAGCGTTAATAGACAACCCATTTTATGTGACAAAATGTTACCTGATAGAAAATAGACAACACATTCTATGTGACACAATGTTACCTGATATAAAATAGACAACCCATTTTATGTGACAAAATGTTACCTGATAGAAAATAGACAACACATTTTATGTGACACAATGCTACCTGATAGAAAATAGACAACCCATTCTATGTGACAAAATGTTACCTGATAGAAAATAGACAACACATTTTATGTGACACAATGTTACCTGATAGAAAATAGACAACCCATTCTATGTGACAAAATGTTACCTGATAGAAAATAGACAACACATTTTATGTGACAAAATGTTACCTGATAGAAAATAGACAACACATTTTATGTGACACAATGTTACCTGATAGAAAATAGACAACCCATTTTATCAGGTGAGACTAAGAAATGAGCAGGAATTGCGAGGCGAGTTTTGGAATTTCCACACGTCTCCCAGCCCCACCTAATGAAGCTTGATATCAAGTCCTTGCCTGGTGTCCTTTAGCTGACTTGGTTCAGAAACGAAGGAAATTACACAACAAGCCTCAGCATTCCTACCTACTTTCCAGCCTCTTCTTTACAAAAAAATTCAACCGTTCCACCGTACATAAAGCCAATATTTGCAAACACTGTAGATCCTGATGAGCCGGGCTCATAATGAACCGACTCGTCAAGATTTATTGTATTTTTCAGATTTTTACAATTTGATTAATGAACTTGTCTCAACGTTAACATGATCTATTGTATGCCAGTTCTTTCGGGCTGTAAGGGATAAACAAGGCCACTTGTATTATTCTCCACGTCTGTGTATCGTTATTTCTGTATTGTACGTGTACTGTTAACGTCTGTATTGTCCATGTGCTGTGTTTTTTATTTATTATAGAAAATCTGAACTTTGTAGAGCCGATACCCGCACCGGACGGAAGTGAAATTGCTTGTGGTAATGTGTTACGATATGAGCATGAAGTATTAGTGATCAGTGGTGCAGTATGACATCATTGTGTTTCGCATCTTTGTGATAGACCCGTGAATGTGTGAGTTTGTCTCACCCACAATAGTGGATAGTGAGACATAGCAGTTACAATTCTCGCGTTGTTGTCGGCAACAATTTTGGACGTACGTCCAAATTTCGCATATCTCCTGATACTGTTGTTGGATGTATGCCAAAGTTCTTCAATAATTGTCTTACATTGATACCTAACCACCCTAGGTCATTTGCGTGACCTTGACTTACTTTTCGTGAAATATAGGTCACATCCAGAAAAACCAGACGTATGTCCAAATTTTTAATATTTCCTGATATGTTAGTCTGATGTTGCCGACCTTCATCAGTAGCTGCCTTACATTGATAGCTAACAACCTTCAACTTTTCTTGAAATATAGGTCATGTCGTCAAAACTTGGATGTAAATTTCACATACCTCCTGATACGGTAGTCAGATGCTCGCTAATGTTCATTAGTAGCTTCCTCACATTAATAGCTAACCACCCTGGGTCATTCAAGTCAGCTTGACCCATTGGTAGTGGGTGAGACACTCTCCGGCGATCGCCTTGTTGAGCCTGCTTGAGGAGAGTTCAACATAGTGATGACAGTGACATCTGGGTTTGTGAACACACATCCTAAATTTGTGTTAAAATGCTTTTTACTGGTTGTTTCTTGGCAGGCTCACGTTGATAGTCATACCCACTGTGTATAAGTGTATGTCTAGCCCACTTGTGCAAAGTGTGTCTGGCCATCCTACCAAGCGTGTCAAAGTTTTCGAATCACATTTAGTTATAGCTCTACTGTCACACGTCAGATTAACCCTTTCACCCCTAAGTAACTGGAATGGAATTTGATATGTTAATTTTGCAACCAATCCAATCGTCACAAAATGATTTTCAGACTAGTCCATTTATGAAAAAGGGGTGTTTTTGTTCTCAAAAATATTAAAATTACTTTCAAAAAGTGCAGATCATGATGAGCAGGCTCATCTGGATCTACACTGTTTGCAAAACCACTATACAGGTCTGTAGTGTTGCAAGGGTTAACTCAAAAACTTTATACGATTGTTTGTCAGCATCAGTATTTTCATTTCCTGGCTAGCCCATGCAGCATACATGCCCAGGGTCATGGTCAAACTACACTTTGAAATGTGCATTAAAGTGTTTGCAACATGACTATATAAATGCTTCGGCGGGCTCGACATGTGGGCCGGATCCACCTGGTAATGTTATACATGGCCAGTATATCACCTGCATGTATATGCCCATTGTGCATCATGACACTTGTTTTAACATGGAGATGTTGAGTGGGTGTAAAATAGTTTGTGCAACTCCAGAAATTCCGTAAGAACGAACAAAAATATAGAGGATCAAACAGCAGGTTTCCATCTGGAGCCTGTTTCACTAAATTGTGTAGGATAAAAATGTTTGTACAAGATATTAACAATTGTACTTATCACATTAATGTGGTTCGTCAACGCTACCATTTACTACCTACATGTATGGGTCATGAAGTATGAACAAATCTGCAAAATAAATTCTCTAAAGTTGCGGTCAATTGTCGCTTTGCAAACTTCTTAGTCGTACAATGTTGAGTCAACCGGTCCCTATATTGCCAAGCTTCATCAATAGCTTCCTCACATTGACCGCTCTCCACCAAGTGTCATTCGGGTGACCTTCGTGGGTAAGACACTCGCCGGTGCCTTGTGTGATTATTGTGCCACTGGGAAAACAAAATTGTGCATGTTCTGGCCTGTTGGCTGCTACTCAGAGGGGATCTTTAACACTGTTTGGCAATAGAAACACACCTGTCTTAACGACGCTGTGAACGATGATTTAATCTTCTATTAAAGCTATTTGTTCATATGTGGTATGTATCGGAAACCAATAAAGTAGAACAATATTATGGTACTGAATTGTTGCGTATAGTTTGTATATAAAATGTTCGCATTTACCGCCAGGAAAAATAATAATTCGCTGGATGTGGGCATTTACTGTTGATTTCCGATAAAGTGGCAATGTGATATTCACATGAGATTCCATATTGAACCATAGTAGGTAAAGTAGGTGTGTTCAAAATCAGGCATGGGAAATTTCCGGATTAATCCGGAAATCCGGATTTGAAGTCCCAGGGACCACTTTTGTGACTTGTAAATCCGTTGAGAATGGCGATAAAAAAGTACAATGTTCGAAAAGAAAAAAAAAAAGATTTTTTTTTTTTTTAGGTGGCGATTCTTTTATTTTCCCCAGCGGAATCCCTGTTATACATGTACTGACTTCTTGTTGCAAGTATTATTTTTAATTGAAATGGATTATGTTGCCAATTTTTCCTAATTATAGCATATTTTTTCAGGGGAAAATGTGATCTATTTAATGCTAAATATACCTCAGAATGAAGCACAGAGCATCTATAATTGAAAAAGATTTATGGGGGGGGGGCATGCCCCCAGACCCCCCTAGCAAATCGCAGCGCAATCCACTGCTCAAATAAATGTTCAGGATTGGTGATAGTGTTCCACTCCCATGCCTGAAAAATGCAAAACTGACATTAGCATGACGATATATCATGCATTGCACCAATGTTGGCCCAAAATATATTCAAGCAACGTTCAGCATATTCTGAATCAAGTTGTCACTTTTGTTGTTACGTATTTGCTAAAAAAGAAAATAGTGAGCACAGGCACTCGAATCATATATGTATCACACCAACATACGTCCAGTGCTCATTGGAAATGCATGCATGACCAAGTCAATATTAATTGATAACAATGCACCTGTGTTTCATTATCTAATTTTAGAACATACAAGCATTGTTATACATAATTGCACCTATATCAACCTGTGACCAAGACATACATTTCGTATCAGATGCATATAGCGTAATGATTACAGTTATAATTTTTAGCCAGGTTTTTTGAAAAAAAATCCAGGCTATTGGATTGGCGAAAGCCGGGCGGGGGGCGGCGGGCGGGCGGGCGGGTGTCGGGCGGGCGGGCGGGAGGCGGACGGGCAGCGGGCGGCGTCCACAATCAATGTTAAGTTTTCGTGTTTGAGTCCATTTCTTTGTTACTGTACCACCTAGGACCACCAAACTTTCACAGCTTCATAATCAAGGGGTGCCCACCACATATTACTATCCAACATGTTACTTTTTTTTTAACTTGACCCATTTTTTCCGCGCAGTCGACTTAGCCATTTTCAATGTTAAGTTTTCGCGTTTACAATGTTAAGTTTTCGTGTTTAAGTCCATTTCTTTGGTACTGTACCACCTAGGACCACCAAACTTTCACAGCTTCATAACCAAGGGGTGCCTACCACATAAAACTATCCAACATGTGACCATTTTTTTCACCTTCACCTATTATTTCTACGTAATTGACTTAGCCATTTTCAACCTTAACTTTTTAACGTACATCTGGTTAATGTTTTTTGGTTAAAAGTTTTTCGTTATACTATATCTCTGCAACTGCTTCGCCCATTACCTTGAAACTTCACATGGGTGTTTATCATCATCCATATTTTCATTCTACCCCCCAACCGTGCGGCCCCTGTGCCCAATGTCAAGGTCAAATTACTTTGAATTTTTTTGGTTCAAGTTTTTTTCGTGTACTATATCTCTGCAACTGCTTCACCCATTACCTTCATACTTCACATGGGTGTTTATCATCATTGTCGCACCGCACCCGTTTGCAGAAAGCGCGATATCATCGGCATTTTGGCATACGTTCGTCCGTACGTCCGTGTGTCCGGTTAAAGTTTTTTCGTTAAAGTTTTTCCATCTACTATATCTATTTTTTTACTGTCCATGCCTCGCCCCATGGCGCGACATGCAGGCCACGGCCAACTAGTCTACAAAAAGTGGGTATAATTATGTTATCCAAATGTCTATGCTTGGAAAAAACCTGGCCTTCGTGGCTTTGCCTCGTTTCTTGTTGTTTATTTAATCAACTTTGAGGGTTGTGGGTTCGACACCAACACTGTGATATCTTTTTCTTATTGAATTGTGTCCCTCTAATTTGTCCCTCTGGCTTGTTATGAGCCGTCTCATCTGGATCTGCAGTATTTGCTACGATTGTATTTATGGTCTGTGGGTTGAAAGGGTTAACTGAATATGTTCCTATATGTTATACTCCCAGATATCTGCCGTCGTTAGTATGTTTATTTTATTAATATTATTTAATGTAAGTTATAGAAACATTTTTTTGTATTGGTTCAAAAACTGATATATACATACTTACATATTGTATAATGTCATTTGAATCATCATAGTTACATCCATATGTCTGTGAACAAAATAGCACAACCAATGTTTTCCCGGCTCTGGAGGCGGCGGACATCGGACGTGTGTGGGTTTAGCCAGCCAAATATTTCCACGGGCCGGGAATTAGGAGGCCAAGAACCCCGAGGATGTGTATATTTGACGTCCTCGAGAGTCCCCCTGTACTGTCGTTTCTATGAAATACATACAGGCGACAATTTTAGGATGTGTCTACATCCCGATTTTGTTTCACGTTGTTTGATAGTTACATAAGATTTATTCATGAAATGAATTGTGAACATCGTAAGCCCTGATCTGACTTGCGTGATGTGCATCCTGATCCGTGATGCTGTAAACCCAGTTCACACGTCACAAGGACCCATTGTCAAACTCTATCTAAGATATATACGTAAAAGTAAGAAAACAAAGAATCTGTTAAATGAATAAAAAAGTAAAAAAACAAAAGGAACGCAGGTTGAATTCATTTACCAAGTGCTCAACTGGTTGACTGGGCAATCAAAATGAATCAACTATCGAAACGGTTTACATTTACAAATATGGCATTTATTAGGGTTTTCAATCACCTGTTTCACCAGTCAACCAGTTGGTAATTTAAATTACCATGCAATTTCAACCTATAAATTGCTCTAGATAAGGCGTCGATTCGGCCAGCTAAAATGGCTGCAAACTGCTACATCCCTAGAAAGCTGTAATAGACATAGTCCGCTGACCCCGTGATGTCACATGCCCATGCCAATTTACCGGAAATCAACAGTACTAGCCTGGCACAACACATACACAAGCGATATGTTTATCATGTCTGTGTTGGCTGGAAATGTGAAACTAACATGGAATCCCTGCTTGGGGATCCATGCATATAAATGAATTTTGTTTTATATTTTAATGGTTGAAAAACAAGTGTATAGTACAATTTTGCCACAACCATGCACAAATAGCTTTAAGAGACCCGTCTGTATATGGCCTTGCTGTTGGACAGACATAAACCCCAACCGTTCAATCTGATACAGCAAGACTGAGAATTTGCATGTTTCGTATAAATCACCTGTCTTCAAAGACCACAGTTTGTGGCTGTGACTGTAGAAATGGGGCTTATGGGTTTTGCAAACAGTGTAGATCCAGATCAGCCCGTGCATCCGCAGTCTGATCAGGTTCTGCACTGTTTGCCATTCCATCAATGAAACACCTGTCGCGCTTCTAACAAGCAATATAGATCGTTATCAGGCGACAGGAGTGTGCTATTTGATCAGGAACTACACTGGTGTAGTCACAACCACATTTGAACTTCTGTGGGTACCACAGGTTCAACTGTTTTGTCAATAGACCTCGTATTACACCATAGATTGGTGATGCTTCCATAAATGTTATTAAAAACATGACTAACATAAAACGTGAAAAGACAACATTTATTTCTCGCCTATAAACCCTTTCACCCTGGGATGGAATATTCCAGTCATATTTTGGTCTCGTAATCAGAAGGGGGATAATTTCATAAAAACTTAGAAAATATCTACTAATGGTGAAGATCCTGATCTATTATTCTATTAATCAGAAAAGGGAGAATTTCATAAAAAAATTATCTACAAATAGTGCATGCAGTTCAGATCCTGATCAGACGGCTCGTTACAAGCCGGCTCATCACAATCTACACTGTTTGCAAACATTGAGATAGAGGCCTGTGGTGTTCAAAGGGTTAGCAGGCTACCATTTATAGGAAGGGTTAGCAGGCTACTATTTATAGGAAGGGTTAGCAGGCTACTATTTATAGGAAGGGTTAGCAGGCTACCATTTATAGGAAGGGTTAGCAGGTTACCATTAGCAGGCTACCATTTATAGGAAGGGTTAGCAGGCTACTATTTATAGGAAGGGTTAGCAGGCTACCATTTATAGGAAGGGTTAGCAGGCTACCATTAGAGGCTACCATTTTAGGAAGGGTTTAGAGGTCCCATTTATAAGGAGGGTTAGCAGGTTACCATTTATAGGAAGGGTTAGCAGGTAACCATTTATAGGAAGGGGTTAGAGGCTACCATTTATAGGAAGGGTTGGCAGGGCTACCCATTTAGGGTTTAGCAGGCTACTATTTATAGGAAGGGTTAGCAGGCTACTATTTATAGGAAGGGTTAGCAGGCTACTATTTTCCAGGTAGGAAGGGTTAGAGGCTACCATTTTATAGGAAGGGTTAGCAGGCTACCCAAGGGTTAGAGCTACCATTTATAGGAAGGGTTAGCAAGGCCTTACATTTATTTTAGGAAGGGGTTAGGCCCAGGGGCTCCATTTATTAGGAGGTTTAAGGAATGGCCTACTAATTTATTAGGAAGGGTTTGCAGGCTACCATTTATAGGAAGGGTTAGCAGGCCTTACTATTTTAGGAAGGGTTAGCAGGCATTTATATAGGAGGAAGGGTTAGAGGTCTACCATTTATAGGAAGGGTTAGCAGGCTACTATTTATAGGAAGGGTTAGCAGGCTACCATTTATAGGAAGGGTTAGCAGGCTACTATTTATAGGAAGGGTTAGCAGGCTACCATTTAGGAGGGTAGCAAGGCACCATAAGGGGTTAGCAGGCTACTATTTATAGGAAAGGGTTAGCAGGCTACATTTCATAGGAAGGGTTGCAGGCTACTTTATAGGAAGGGTTAGCAGGCTTAGGCCATTTATGGAAGGGTTAGCAGGCTCTTTTATAGGAACGGGTAGCAGGCCTACCATTTATAGGAAGGGTTAGCAGGCTACCATTTATAGGAAGGGTTAGCAGGCTACCATTTATAGGAAGGGTTAGCAGGCTACCATTTATAGGAAGGGTTAGCAGGCTACCATAATTAGGAAGGTTAAGGGTCAGGCTACCATTTATAGGAAGGGTTAGCAGCTACTTTATTTAATTAGAGTGGCTACAGCTACTTTATATAGGAATGGGTTAGCAGGCTACTATTTATAGGAAGGGTTAGCAGGCTACTATTTATAGGAAGGGTTAGCAGGCTACCATTTATAGGAAGGGTTAGCAGGCTACCATTTATAGGAAGGGTTAGCAGGCTACTACCATTTATAGGAAGGGTTAGCAGGCTACTATTTATAGGAAGGGTTAGCAGGCTACAATTTATAGAAGGGTTAGGCTACCATTTATAGGAGGTTAGCACTTACTACCATTTTATAGGAAGGGTTAGCAGGCTACATTTATAGTAATTAGCAGGCTACTATTTATAGGAAGGGTTAGCAGGCTACTATTTATAGGAAGGGTGATTTCTCATTGGCACATGTATTTATGTTTTACTTATTCGCATTTGTTTTATTTTGTTTATTTAATATTTATTTACATTTTTGCAGATTTGAAGTTTTGTGCTTTGTACCTTGTGCATCATGACCAGTCGATGAACTGTTTATATACATTTCATTGTTGTTGTACATTAATCCTTTCATCCCTAAATTTCTCACATTGACTGGTCTATGATAATATTTGGACTACTCCATTAATCAGGAAAGTGTAATTTTACCCTGTTCTTTTAAATTATTCACCAAAACTGATGAGACGACTTGTTATGTTATGAGCCGTCTGGCTTGTTATGAGCCGTCTCATCTGGATCTGCAGTATTTACTATGATTGTATTTATGGTCTGTGGGTTTGAAAGGGTTAACTGAATATGTTCCAATTAACATGTCCTTATATTGCATTTTTACGTATTATGTATTCATCTTGTGAGGGCGGCGGGCGTGCACACCTTGTCCATGTAATAACTAGAGTTCTACTTGACTGATCATAACCAAATTTGGTATACATGTTTATCACGGCAAGATGAAGAAGCCTATTGGTTTTGAAACTAAATTTGGTGTACATGTTGATCTCGACAAGATGAAGAAGCTTAATGATTTTGAAATTTCTGATAACTTATCTCCCCTTGGCGGCCATTTTTAGCTCGCCTGCACGAAGTGCATAAGAGCTTATGGCATACCCCCGGCGTCGTCGGCGTCCACAAACTTAACGTTGGGTAAATGTCTTATAACTTCTGTTTCCTTTCATGAAACACCTTGATATTTCATACATGCATTCCTCAGATGACCCTCTATCATGCTGTAGCAAATCCATGACCCACCACCCAACCCTTACCCCAAGGTCAAGGTCACAAACTTAGCACATTCATAAACTTAACGTTCGGGTAAATTTCTGATAACATCTGTTTCCTTTCATAGAACGCCTTGATATTTCATACATGCATTCCTCAGATGACCCTCTATCATGCTGTAGCAAATCCATGACCCACGACCCAACCCTTACCCCAAGGTCAAGGTCACAAACTTAGCACATTCATAAACTTAACGTTCGGGTAAATTTCTTATAACATCTGTTTCTTTTCATGGAACGCCTTGATATTTCATACATGCATTCCTCAGATGACCCTCTATCATGCTGTAGCAAATCCACGACCCACCACCCAACCCTTACCCCAAGGTCAAGGTCACAAACATAGCACATTCATAAATGTAACGTTGGGGTAAATTTCGGGGTAAATTTCTTATAACATCTGTTTCCTTTCATGGAACACCTTGATATTTCATACATGCATTCCTCAGATGACCCTCTATCATGCTGTAGCACATCCACGACCCACCACCCAACCCTTACCCCAAGGTCAAGGTCACAAACTTAGCATGTTCATAAACTTAACGTTGGGGTAAATGTTGTGTAACTTCTGATTATTTGCAGGGAATGCCTTCATATTTCATACATGCATTCATCTGCTGACCCTCTATCATGCTGTAGCAAATCCACGATCCACCACCCAACCCTTACCCCAAGGTCAAGGTCACAAACTTAGCATGTTCATAAATGTTGTGTGACTTCGGTTTATTTACAGGGAACGCCTTCATATTTCATACATGGATTCATCTGATGATACTCTATCGTGATATTGCAAATCCATGACCCACCGCCCATCCCTTACCCCAAGGTCAAGGTCACTAACTTAGCACATTCATAAACTTAACGTTGGGGTAAATGTCTTATAACATCTGTTTTCTTTCATGGAACGCCTTGATATTTCATACATGCATTCCTCAGATGACCCTCTATCATGCTGTAGCAAATCCGCAACCCACCACCCAACCCTTGCTCCAAGGTCAAGGTCACAAACTTAGCATGTTCATAAACTTATCTTTGGGGTAAATGTTGTGTAACTTCTGTTTCTTTACAGGGAACGCTTTGATATTTCATACATGCATTCATCTGATGATCCTCTATTGTGCTACAGCAAATCCATGACCCCCACCCCTTTCCCCAAGATCAACATCATAAACTTAACTTTGGAGTAAATGTATTTTTATAACTTCTGTTTATTTACAGGGAACACCTTGATATTTCATACGTGCATTCATCTGATGATACTCTAGCATGCTGTAGCAAATCCACTACACACCACCCAAGCCTTACCCCAAGGTCAAGGTCACAAACGTAGCATGTTCATAAACTTAACGTTGGGGTAAATGTTGTGTAACTTCTGTTTCGGTACAGGGAACACTTTGATATTTCATACATGCATTCATCTGATGATCCTCTATTGTGCGACAGCAAATCCATGACCCACCACCCAACCCATTACACCAATGTCAAGGTCACAAACTTAGCACATTCATAAACTTAACGTTGGGTAAATGTCTTATAACTTCTGTTTCCTTTCATGGAACATCTTGATATTTCATACATGTATTCCTCAGATGACCCTCTATCATGCTGTAGCAAATCCATGACCCACCACCCAACCCTTACCCCAAGGTCAAGGTCACAAACTTAGCACATTCATAAACTTAACGTTGAGGTAAATGTCTTAACATCTGTTTCCTTTCATGGAACGCCTTGATATTTCATACATGCATTCATCTGATGAAACTCTATCATGCTATAGCGAATTCATGACCACCCCAAATGTCTTATAACATCTGTTAACCTTTCATGCCTTGATATTTCATACATGCATTCCTCAGATGACCCTGTATCATGCTGTAGCAAATACACTACCCACCACCCAACCCTTACCCAAAGGTCAAGGTCACAAACTTAACATGTTCATAAACTTAACGTTGGGGTAAATGTTGTTTAACTTCTGTTTCTTTACAGGGAACGCTTTGATATTTCATACATGCATTCAGCTAATGATCCTCTATTGTGCTGCAGCAAATCCATGACCCCACCCCCCCCCCCCACGCCTTTCCCCAAGGTCACAAACTTAGCACATTCATACATGCATTCCTCATGTGAATAGCTATCATGCTGTAGAAAATCACCAACTTAGTGCGTTCATAAACTTAACATTGGGTTAAATTTTGTTTTACTTCTGTTTTCAGGGAGCGCATTGATATTTCATACATGCATTCATCTTAATATGCTATATTATGCTATAGCAAACCCACGACCCACCTTGCACCACTGACCCCAATGTCAAGGTCCACCGCACGCCCCTTAACCCAAGGTCAATTATATATAATATTCATGTTTGTTTATGCAACTGTGCCAAGTTTGAGTGAAGGCTGCCAACAGGCGAGCTTCGTTGTCTTCTGACAACTTTTGTTATACGTATTATGGATTCACCTTGTGCGGGCGGCGGCTCGCAGAACTTGTCCACGCAATAACTAGAGTTCTACTTGACGGATCGTAACCAAATTTGGAATACATGTTTAACACGGCAAGACGAACAAGCCTATTTATTTTCAAACATTTCCGATGAATTATTTCCGCTTGGCGGCCATTTTTAATTTTCGCACTCTGTATCCTTGTCCACACAATAACTCAAGTTCTACTCGACGGATTGTAACCAAATTCGGTATACATGTTTATCATAGCGAGATGAAGAAGCCTATTGATTTTCAGTGAGTTATCTCCCTTGTTTACTGGCCTTGCCTCGACGTGCGTATATTGTGACCTTCGGCACTCTTGTTCCATAACTTATGAACCACTTCACCGATTTCTGCATATTTGGCCACAATGTGTGTCTAGGGATGGTGCTTTGTTTTGCATACGACCCACGTCCGACTGCACAAGGTCAAGGTCACTGGGGACATACTTTCGCCGTGTTTGTAAGGCAAATGGGTTAAAGTCTTTTTTGTTTATTTTATTATCAAGGCTGCCAGCGAGGGGATACTTTGTAATAACTGTGCCCTTATTTTATATGTTCTAAACACTATGGTACTATACATATTGGAACTAAATGTATGTAATGTTTTGCTGCTTGGAAATCAAATTGCAACTGATCCTGTGGACCATGGTTTTGCATCATCATACTAAGTTAAGGATTCTTTGATACCTAACTTTTGTGACTGGCTATACCACTTAATCTAGTTTCGTGCCTAACTTCTGTACATACTACTACATCAATGAACATTTGATGGCTGTACCTGTTTCTAACCACTGAATGATAGTTAGCGCCTAACCAGACCTCCAGATAAAGAGTACATGTACATGTATTGTACCCACGCATTTCAAATTCAATGTAGATTAAATATGTATGCCCCACCACAATAGTGGAGGGGGCATTTAGTGTTACCCTTATCCATCCGTCCGTCTGCCCGTCCGTCTGTCAACCTTATAACTCATAAAACTTTTAAACCGTACTAGCTACAGACCCGACACTTGGTATGTAGCTTCCTTATGATTCAATCTCCGTATATTGATTATCTCCCCATTTTCGACTTAGAAGTTCACCATTTTGTCTTTTAAACCGTAATGGCTGGAGGCTTGATGCTTTGTATGTAGCTTCTTTATTGTGAGTAGATGTACAAAGTGAATTTCTATTTTTGCTTCGACACTGAGCCATGGATTATCTCCCCCTTTCAAACTTGGAAGTTTTCCTTGTTTACTATCAAAGCGATATGTGGGGCATCCGTGTTCTATGAACACATTTTCTAGTTTTGCAAATGGGCTAATTTATCATATGTTTTTATGATAAAATATAGTCATTGAATTCAATGAGCAAAAAAATACAACAACAAAAGTTGAAAATTCAATTATTTCAGCTGCAAAAAGCAAACAGCTCAAATAAGTGAATTTCCAACTTTATTAGAACATTTTACTGCTCAATTTGAAAATCAATGAGTATTTTCAACATTTTTTTAGTATTCTGTGCTCCCACTTTTGAAAATATTCAGAAAATATGCACCAATACACATGTTGTCTGGAGGTGGGCCTAACTACTGTCTAGAACTATACCACTGAATGCTGTGTTGTCACTAACCATTGCATGTCCTCTCGTTTGCTTTCCGCTGCATTTGGCTCCTGTACTAATATCCTCTTTTTGCTTTCTTTGCTTCCTGCCTGCGTTGCCATGGGAACAGAGTCAAGTAAGTCCGCTATTGCTTTTGTTCCACTGTAATCTGTATGTTGTTGATGATTTTCACTCCACCCTTACTACACGGAACTGAAGTTTGTCATCTGTTGGCTATTTTCAGTATTTTTTAATAACAACGTATTTGACAATTCTCACCTGATTAGGATACTGTCTGTCGGTGCTGGATCTTTGTTTGGCATTTTTGTGCCGACTGTACAGTGCTGCCCGATACAGGTATATTCCCGTCCCATCTCTATATGGCCGTGATGTTGAACGAATGTAGAACCCCAGTCCGTCAATCAATCAGCCAGACAAACAGTCAATCAGTCAATCAAGCCCTTATCTAATTCATGAACAACCAGCAGATGTCAATATTTGTTGTTTGCCATCTAAGAGTTAACTCTTATATTGTGCTGATAGAAGAAACGGACTCCTTCCTTAATTGTGGCTGTGATTGGAGAAATGGGGCTTATGGGATTTGTGACCAATGTAGCTCCTAATCAAATAGCACACTCATGTAGCCTGGTAACAATCTATATTGCTTGTTAAAGCATGGCTGCTGTTTCATTGATAGAATGCAGATCCTGATCATACTGTGCGGATGCTTTAGCATTTATCACTGGTACTGCGAACTATGAACCGTGCTCGTGCAGACTTGTAGGATGTGCAGACTGCTTCTTGTGTTGTATGCACATGAAGGTTTGAAGTTTATGCCTAATTGTTTGCTTTCTTGTTTGATCTCATTATGCTCCCTATGCGATAGCAATGGGGGCATATTGTGTTGCTCTTGAGGTTCTGTACGTCCGTCCGTACGTCTGCCCGTATATCCGTCCGTGTACATTTACATTGAAAAGTCAAAAAGTTTGTAAGAGTTTCTACAGTTAGAGCCATGTTTTACAAACATAATGTCTAGTTGACTTTTATGTTTGTGTTTTGAGTAAAAACAGACAAATATAATATTATCCAACCACATTATAATTGCTGTATGAACATTGCCTTTTTATTCCACTGTAACATATAGAATATTTGAAATGTTAGCATACAATATCTGCATTAACCCTTAGAATGTGGGCAACAAAAATTGTCGTCTGCTGTTGTTTCATATTTTGTCATTTTCTCAATAAAAAACATGGTTTGGCTCCATTTAGAATCATTTCCAAGTGCTGTCAGAACATGTTTTTGTTGAGAAAAATGTAAATTAGAAAATAAACATTAGGCGACAAAATGTAATTCAGCATTGCAAGGGTTAAAAAAATGCTCATACTGGGGGAAAAAGATGTCGTTCATAAACAGATTTAATTCCAGAGACTCAGGAATTAGACAGTAGAATTGAGAATTTGTGGTATTCATAACTTTTATGTTATATTGCATTATATTTGAAACAAACAATAAAAAAATATGCATGCCTTCTCACCTTGTTGATTCACAAATTTCGAAATCTTTCTGTTTAACTTTTGAAGGAACAAGATTGAATACATAACAGAATCTGTTATGTATTCAATCTTGTTCCTGCAAATGTATACAAAGAATAAATTAAATAAATGTGTGGAAAAAAAGCTATTTTTGAATGAGTAATAAAAAAACAAGGTTAAACTAGAGCAGCTGAAGCTGCATCAACGGTTTGAGGCTTGATGTACTGACAAACGTACACTGGCAAAGTGATTAGAAGACATTGCCAATGACGAAAACATATGAAACTCAAAAAAAATTGATGCAATTCCAATGAAATTGAAAAAATAAAGTTTTGTATTTTCAGAATCGCTTGACTATCCTAAGCATTTTTCATTATATAACGTTCTACGAAATGTGTACCGTTAACCCCCTAGTCTGACATTGAAGTTGAGACGATTCTAAAGCACTCACAGCATGTCAGTTCGTATATAAAATGAAAATTGTTTAAGTTCGAGTCCAAATCTAAATCTCCACGTAACTCGTTCCATTTGGTGATTTGGTCGCCAATATTAACCACTATATCTCTCTCTCTGTACTGCCTGTCCCTCAGACATTTCGCCTTTTTTTTGGCCGACGCCGTTTCATACAATTGAAAAAAAAATGTAGCTTGCGCATTTGAGCAGATAGCTAAAAACTACCAGCGAACCGGAGATAGAGAATTTTATTGGCTTTTTAATGCAAAAAAAATATTTGAAATCGGTTGAATAATAAGGAAGTTATGACCATTTCAATTTTTTTTTAAAAATTCAAATGCCTACAACTCTCTCATTTGGGCAGATAGCCAAAAACTACCAGCGAAACGGAGATAGAGAATTTTGTTGGCTTTTTAATGCAAAAAAAATATTTGAAATGGGTTAGATAATAAAAAAGTTATGACCATTTCAAATTTGAAAAATTGAAAAAAAAACGTCCAAGTTTGAAAGACAATAGAATCAGAACTATTCAAGCCATTGCTCTGAAAAATATCATCTTCTGTGCGGATGAATGTCCCGCGTGACGCTGTCAAAAAATTATGTTGCTGAGATTACTGTACAAATTGGAAACTGTTTTCAAAGACCACCCGTTAAAATAAAATAAAAATCTGAAATTGTTGATTTTTTTCATTTTTCTCAATTTCACATGTCTATAGCTCTCTCATTTGAGCAGATAGCCAAACATTGTCAACGAAGCGAAGATAGAGAATTCTCGCAGCTTTACAATTCAAAAAGAATTTTTGAAATCGGTTGGAAAATAAGGAAGTTATAGGGAATTATATGATATATGACGTCACTTACGGTTTCGTAAAAAGTGACGTCATGAGAATTCTAAAAATTGCGTTATTCTCGTCTCACTGTTGATGCGAATCGGTATACAAAATTTGAAGTCGATCCGACCAGCGGTTTGGGCTGTAGACTGAAGGGCTGAATAAAAAAAAAAAACCAACGAAAACAAAAGGTTTGAGGAATCAAATTCCTCAAACCTAATTTCTTGATATTCGCGGGCGGATGGTTGGGAGCTTGCGAAGGGTAAATTAACGATGGTGTTCATCTTTACAGGAATCCCAATACCCCTGGTTTGGCCCTCAGGTACATTTTTGGCTTTCTTGCTACTTGAAAGTTAAATCCGGTTTTACCCATTATAACATTAATTAGATTAGTACTAATCATATTACTTTTACGGAGTGGGGCTAAGTGATTCTGGTGTGGTAAGGACGTTACACCGGATCAGGTTGTTCTAATTTCAGGGCTGAATTTGTTTTTTTCTGTACATCTTCGGTTTTGATTTTGGGATTTTCCCCCCATCCGAACAGGTGAAATACAGAAGTCGACCCCGTTAACCGGGCCTAAAATGACCTTAGCTGTTGACAGGCCGTTAAACCCCATTAAATAAATAAATCAATGTTGTATTGCAGGCTCGGAGGAAGACCAGGAAGCGACAGAAATGTTAGTCGGTAACGCCCAGAATCTCATGCAGGCCGTCAAGGAAACGGTGCGCGCGGCCGAGGCCGCCTCCATCAAGATCCGCGTCGACTCGGGCTACACCATCCGCTGGCTGCGCAAACGTCCCTGGTACACATCGTAGACACTACGGGAGGATACATCTGTCATAAATTCCCATGAAGAATCTGTGTACCTGTGCATTTGTAACGTGAAACCAGGTTTGATTCTCAGCAGCTGGCTGCGACAAATGCCTGGTACACGTCATAGGGAATTGTGAGGAATTATGGGAGTAGAAGTGTAAAGTATGCCGCTAATTAACTTGAGAGTTAGTTAGGGATATCAAGCAGAAAACACACATGCCATTCATCTTCGGGCATTATGTAAATCACTAATTAACCCTTTCAGCACTACAGACCTCTATAGCTATGCTTGCAAACAGAGTAGATCTGGATGAGCCTCATCAGGATCTGCACTATTTGTGGATATTTTCTTACTTACAAAAACAAAACCCCTATTTTTGTCGAGCCCGCTTGCGGAAAGCGAGACATAGTGATCACAATGACGTCCGGTGTCTGTCCGTCCATCCGTCCGTCTGTGCGTGCGTCCGTCTGTCCGCAATCTGTGTTAAAGTTTTTAAATACCTTATATCTCTGCAGTACTAAGTCACATTGACTTGAAACTTCACATGCTTATTAGTCATCATCCATATATTCATGCTGTGTCCCACTCATGCGGCCCCTGTGCACAAGGTCAAGGTAAAATGACTTGGAAGTTTGCATTAAATTGTTTTGTCAAAATTTGCATTAAAGTAAGTTAAAGAGCCCGCTTGCGGAAAGTGACACATAGTGATCACAATGACGTCCGGGTGTCCGTGCGTCCGTCCGTACGTCCGAAATCTGCGTTAAAGTTTTTAAATACCTTATATCTCTGCAGTACTAAGTCACATTGACTTGATCTTCATATGCTTATTAGTCATCATCCATATATTCATGATGTGTCGTACTCATGCGGCCCCTGTGCACAAGGTCAAGGTTAAATGACTTAGAAGTTTTTGTCAAAATTTGCGTTAAAGTTTTCACATACCTACTATCTTTGTAACCGTAAATCAGATTTGCTTAAAACTTTGTATGCTTACAGGGCATCATCCATATAATCATTCTGTACCCCACTCATGCGGCCCCTGTGCACAAGGTCAAGGTTAAATGACTTAGAAGTTTGCGTTAAAGTTTGTCAAAATTTGCGTTAAAGTTTTCACATACCTACTATCTTTGTAACAGTAAGTCAGATTTGCTTGAAACTTTGTATGCTTACTGGGCATGATCCATATATTCATTCTGTGCCCCACTCATGCGGCCCCTGTGCACAAGGTCAAGGTTAAATGACTTAGAAGTTTGCGTTATTATATAATCTGCGTTAAAGTGTTTACATACCTTATATCTATCTCCACACGTGTTACTCCAATTTACTTCCAACTTCCAATACTTCGTTTTCATCATCCATATTTTCATTCCATAGCCTGCCCATGTTGTTCATATGCCCAAGGTCAAATTTGTGTTAATGTTTTTACATACCTTATATCTCCACAACACTTACTCCGATTTACTTCCAACATCCAATACTTCTTATTCATTATCCATATTTTCATTCTATAGCCTGCTATGTGGTCCACATGCCCAAGGTCAAAGTCAAATGACTTTGAAATTTGTGTTAAAGTTTTTACATACCTTATATCTCCACAACACTTACTCCGATTTACTTCAAACTTCAAATAATTCTTTATTATCATCTATATTTTCATTCTATAGCCAACTCATGTGGCCCACATGCCCAAGATCAAGGTCAAATGACTAAAGTTTACGTTAAAGCTTTTACATACCTTATATCTCCACAACCCTTAATTCAAACTTCAAATAAATACACTCTGAGACCATCAAATGCCTCGGCGGGCTCGACATGCGGGCCTCGGCCATCTGGTATGATAAATGGAATAATATGAAAAATAACATTGGAGTTTTCATTCCAGTTACTTGAGGGTTCAAGGGCGCGTGGCGCGATCCGGGGATTATTCCAGTTTAGTTTTCAGACTTCCATTAATCTGAAGAAGAAGAATTTAATCAAAACTTAACCAAAATATCCACAAACAGTGCGGAGGCTGTTCTGAATCTGCACCATTGGCAAACATTTGGACGCCAGTAGCGTTGAACGGGTTAATACATTTACAACAATTAGCAATATTGCTCCTCTTTCGATCGGTGTTATTAGATTCCGATTTTTTTGGCTGATAGCTGCCTATTTCAATGACTGAATGACGGAGAGCATAGGCCCTGCTCAAACTTGGCGAAAGCAAACTGCTTCTAAAAATTGAACCTGATTTCATATACAGTGACTATAAAATTAGCTGAAAGATACGATCTTCAAATTATACTGTTTTGTGTTCTGAGAAAATGAGTAAAATTTAGCCTTTGTGACTCGTGTAAACCCAGATCAGCCTCGTCATTAAAGTCTAAGAGGGGTTTTCCCTGTTACCCTGCTCAGACTGTGGAGATTAGCTGGCTGATCTGTGTCTGTACTGGTCGCAAACAAGCCCCTTTTTGTCAAGGTGAATCAGTTTGAGCCAAGACGTGCCAACACCGACCTTTGAGACCTGTGTATACATACATACCCAGACCAGCCTGTAAATTGCGAGAAATAATAATCAATAAAGTTTAAGCCTGGTGTTGTGTTTTCGCGGCACAAACTTACCATCTATTATTAGAAATGTTGAACCTTAACCCTTACAATGCTGAATTAAAATTTGTCGTCTGCTGTTTATTTTCCATTTTTCTCATCAAAACCATGTTTTAACAACACTTTAGAATCAGTTGCAATGGAAATGATTCTAAAGTGTTGCCAAGCCATATTTTTATTGAGAAAGAAGACGAAACATAAATCGACATCAGACGACATTTTACGTTTCAAGCATTTTATGGGTTAAAAGGCTGATGTACGGTAATAGTATAATGTCCTATGGACATGCTGTCGCTGTCTTGTTTCCATATGGATCCCCACTGAGAAAATGGACCTTACGACGTGTGTTACCTACATAGCCCCACATCAGCCTGCACATAAACAATGTCTGATCAGGGTCCACGCTGGCTCACCATTCACACAAGTTAGTGGTGTTTATTGCACTGAATAACAATTTGTGAGCAGTCAATTGATTGTATAATGATCAGGTCACACGTGTCGTTAGCGCTTTTTTATCAGTCGGCAACTTGTATATGACCGTGTTAGACATGACAGAAAGAAATATGGTAGATCCATTCTTCACTAGAGTGTGTCAATGGTTTAGACACTGGGTCTCAGATAAGCCTGGAAAGTGATGAACCAGATTAGAAAAACCAGTTTGACGATGACTTATCTCCCCTTGGCGTCCATTTTTATGCCCCCGCTACCGAAAGGTACGGGGGCATATAGTGTTACCGGCGTCCGTCCGTACGTCCGTACGTCCGTCCGTACGTCCCGATATTACCATATTCTTTACTAACTTCTACATGGCTTCACATATTATGTCAATATTTATACACGTGATACATATGAACATGCCTTACACACTCCACCCCCAGTACTTCAACCTTGACCTTTGGCCTTGACCTTTCCACTTTAAATGTTTGCTTGACACTTTGGGACAAATCTATGTGCACGTTTCTCAATCCTACACTAACTTCTCAATACTTTTGCCAATCGCTTAAATATTTATACACATGATACATATGAACATGCCCTACACACTCCACCACCCAGTACTTCGACCTTCACCTTTGACCTTCACCTTTTCGACTTTAAATGTTTACTTAGCACTTTGGGACAAATCTACGTGCACGTTTCTCAATCCTACAATAACTTCTCAATACTTTTGCCAATCGCTTAAATATTTATACACATGATACATATGAACATGCCTTACACACTCCACCACCCATTACTTCGACCTTCACCTTTGACCTTCACCTTTTCCACTTTAATTGTTTACTTGCCACTTTGGGACAAATCTACGTGCGCGTTTCTCAATCCTACACTTAACTTTCACACACGCATTGCTCCAATGGTCCTCTACCGCCCTGTGACAAATCCACATTCGTCCTGCCCCCGCTAAGCACAGGGTCAAGGTCACAGACTTGGTGCGTTTGAAACCTTAACATTCAGTTAAATGACTTATAATTGTATCCCCCGGACTCCGTCGGGGGATACTATGGATTTGACAGCGCGCCGCGTCCGCGGACGTCCGCGTCCGCATCCGCCGCAGACACTTCTTGTCCGGAGCATAACTCGAACACCCTTTGGAATATTTTCATGAAACTTCACACATGCATAGACCACGACCCGATAAGGTGTCGCGCACAATGACAACTCTTGCATAGCTAATTTTTTAGTTATCTCCCTTTTTTGTTTCTCGCACTGATTTCGTGTCCGGAGCATAACTCCACCACCCTTTGGAATATTTTCATGAAACTTCACACATGCATAGACCACGACCCGAAGGTGTGTCGCGCACAAGAATGACAACTCTTGCATAGCTAATTTTTGAGTTATCTCCCTTTTTTGTTTCGCGCACTGATTGACCATAACTCGACCACCCTTTGGAATATTTTTATGAAACTTAACACATTCAATTAGACCACGAACCGAAGGTGTGTCGTGCACAAGAATGAAAACTCTTGCATAGCTAATTTTTTAGTTATTTCCCTTTTTAGCTCACCTGAGCGAAGCTCATGTGAGCTATTGTTACCGCAATGTGTCCGTCGTCCGTCGTCATCGTCCGTCGTCCGTGAACGTCTTCTCCTCGGTAACCATTGTGCCTATAGTCACCAAACTTCATGGTCATGGTCCTTAGGTAGGGGGATTACAAAATTGTTAAAATGACGTCATTACGTAATCCAAGATGGCCGCCGTCTAAAAATAGCACAAATTCTTCAAAAATCTTTTTCTCAAGAACCGCCAACCAGATTTCGACAAAACTTGGTAGGAATGATCGATGTACAATGCTCTTTCAAAGTTGTTAAAATGGTGACCCCGGGGTCAAAAATGGGCGTGGCCCGTGGGGTCAAATTGGGGTCAAATTTTATTTTTGACCGAATATGGTCATGTCATATATCAAATTGAAGGTATCAATGAGGCGATCACTCTGGTGCATTTTTTGTCAAAATCGGATGGTTATGTCATCCAAGATGGCCGCCGAAAGGTCAAAAGGTCGTTCTTTTATTAGAGATTTCAAAATTCTTCTTCACATGAACCGCTTGGCCCATGGTAGCCAAACTTAAAAGTTATGGTCCATGGGTGAAGCCTTCTCAGATTTGTTAAAATGGAGGTCATCGCTAATCCAAGATGGCCGCCGTCTAAAAATAGCATAAATTCTTAAAAAATCTTCTTCTCATGAACCGCTAGCCGGATTTAGACGAAACTTGATAGGAATGATCGATGTACAATGCTCTTTCAAAGTTGTTAAAATGATGACCCCGGGGTGAAAAATGGGCGTGGCCCATGGGGTCAAATTGTGGTCAAATTTTACTTTTCACCAAATATGGTCATTTTATATATCAAATTGAAGGTATCAATGAGGCGATCACTCTGGTACATTTTTTGTCGAAATCGGATTGTTATGTCATCCAAGATGGCCACCAAATGTGTTAAAAGGTTCTTTTATTAGAGATTTCAAAATTCTTCTTCACGTGAACCGCTTGGCCCATGGTAGCCAAACTTAAAAGTTATGGTCCATAGGTGAAGCCTTTTCAGATTTGTTAAAATGGAGGTCATCGCTAATCCAAGATGGCCGCCTTCTAAAAATAGCATAAATTCTTCAAAAATCTTCTTCTCATAAACCGCTAGCCGGATTTCGACGAAACTTGGTAGGAATGATCAATGTACAATGCTCTTTCAAAGTTGTTAAAATGGTGACCCCGGGGTCAAAAATGGGCGTGGCCCGTGGGGTCAAATTTTATTTTTGACCGAATATGGTCATGTTATATATCAAATTGTAGGTATCAATGAGGCGATCACTCTGGTACATTTTTTGTCGAAATCGGATTGTTATGTTATCCAAGATGGCCGCCAAAATGTCAAAAGGTCGTTCTTTTATTAGAGATTTCAAAATTCTTCTTCACATGAACTGCTTGGCCCATGGTAGCCAAACTTAAAAGTTATGGTCCATGTGTGAAGCCTTTTCAGATGTGTTAAAATGGAGGTCATCGGTAATACAAGATGGCCGCCGTTTAAAAATAGCATAAATTCTTAAAAAAAATTCTTCTCATGAACCGCTAGCCGGATATTGACTAAACTTCGTAGGAATGATCGATTTTCAATGTTCTTTCAAAGTTGTGAAAATGGTGACCCCGGGGTCAAAAATGGGCGTGGCCCGTGGGGTCAAATTGGGATCAAATTTTATTTTTGACCGAATATGCTGATGTCATATATCAAATTGAAGGTATAGATGAGGCGATTGCTCTGGTGCAATATTTGTCGGAATCAGATGATTATGTCATCCATGATGGCCACCAAAAGGTCCATTTATTCAAGATTTTGAACGTCTTTTTCTCAGGAACCACATGGCCGATGCTGGCCAAACTTCATAGGAAGTTCAGATCCTTGGGTGAAGCATTTTCAGATTTGGTAAAATGAGTCATCGCTTAATCCAAGATGACCGCCATCTAAAAATAGCACAATTTTTTTAAAACATATGAACTCAATGTCACATTCTCGTCTGGTGTTCATGGAGTCAGGTGAGCGAATTAGGGCCATCATGGCCCTCTTGTTTGTTTTCGCGCACTGATTTCCTGTCCGGAGCATAACTCGACCACCCTTTGGAATATTGTGTGTCGCACACAAGAATGACAACTCTTGCGTAGCTAATTTTTTAGTTATCTCCCTTTTTTGTTTTGCGCACTCTACAAACTGGACAATAATGCATGAAGACCTGTTTTCTCGTCTGCTCTGTAGACCTTTTCTAGTGTGCTCTGTACACCTTACCTGTAGAGAGAACAATAGAGACTGGGAGAACCATGTGCTAGCATGGGCTAGTATGTGCAAATGTCCAGTGCTTGACCACTGTTGACCACAGGTAATTTATACAGGTAAATTACTACATTGGATATTACATTTCCGTAAACTGTGTTGAAAATATTGTGGCATTATGTGGACCTGTGCAGATATATGTAGATAAAAAAAATTCTGGGCTCCAGTAGCAAGCATTATTATTTTTAAATTATTTTTTTCCATTTTTTTGTTTTCATTTTTTTTTTCAAATTATTTTTCAATTTTTGTCTAGTAGCATAAGGTCGTAAGTGCTATATACAGACTATTCACCTGTGCATGTGCTAGCATGTGCAACTGACCACTGACCACTTACAGGTAATTTATACAGGTAAATGATTATATTACATTTCCGTAAACTGTGTTGAAAATATTGTGGCAATATGTGGACCTGTGTATATATGATATGTATATAAATATAGGACTATTAAAAAACATTCTGGGCTCCAGTAGGGAGCATTATTCTTATTTTTTTTAAATTTAATTTTTTTTTACATTCGTTTTCAATTTTTTAACTGACCACTAACTTATTACAGGTAATTTATACAGGTACATTATTACATTTCCGTAAACTGTGTTGACAATATTGTGGCAGTATGTGGACCTGTGCAGATATATGTAGATAAATATAGGACTATTAACAAAAATTCTGGGCTCCAGTAGCGAGCATTATTATTTTTAATTTTTAAACTTTTTTCCAATTTCTTTTTTCATTTTTTTTTTCAAATTCTTTTTCAATTTTTGTCTAGTAGCATAAGGTCGTAAGTGCTATATACAGACTATTATCATATAATAAAACAATTATTGACTTGTGAGCCATAGAATATAATCTGATATTCTATGGCTCACTTGTCAATAATTGTATAATATGTTCGGGCCAGTGAAAATTGCTTTCGGGCCCAGGCTCGAGGTCAAGGCGGGACAAGGCGAGGCATCTGATTCCACGGAATTCTTGTTTACTTATCTCCCTTTGTTGTTTCGTGCTCTGATTTTGTATCCAGAGCATAACTCGAACACCCTTTGGAATATTTTTATGCCCCACCACGATAGTGGAGGGGGCATTTAGTGTTACCCTTGTCCGTCCGTCCGTCCATCCGCATACACGAATGGGTACTTGTTGTAAGCGTATGGGGATCTTATTGGGTAGGGTTAGGATAGTGTTGGGTATTTTTATACAGTAAAAACCCAACAAGTATTCATTCGTAGGAACGTGCGTCCCGTCAGTCTGTCCGTCACAAAACTTTAACACTCGGGTAAATGTCTCATAATTTCTTCATCCTTCGACCGATCTGCTTCATATTTCATATACACATTGCTCTGATGGTTCACTACCGCCCTGTGTCACATACTTGGTGCTTCAAAAACTTTAACGCTCGGGTTAATATCTTATAATTTCTGTTTTCTTTCACGGATCAGCTTCATATTTCATATACACATTGCTCTAATGGTCCTCTACCGCCCTGTGCCAAATCCACGTTCGTCCTGCCCCTGCCAAGCCCAGGGTCAAGGTTACATACTTGGTGCTTCAAAAACTTTAACGCTCGGGTAAATATCTTATAATTTCTGTTTTCTTTCACGGATCAGCTTCATATTTCATATACACATTGCTCTAATGGTCCTCTACCGCCCTGTGCCAAATCCACGTTCGTTCTGCCCCCGCCAAGCCCAGGGTCAAGGTCACATACTTAGCGCTTCAAAAACTTTAACGCTCGGGTAAATATCTTATAATTTCTGTTTTCTTTCATGGATCATCTTCATATTTCATATACGCATTGCTCTAATGGTCCTCTACCGCCCTGTGCCAAATCCACGTTCGTCCTGCCCCCGCCAATCCCAGGGTCAAGGTCACATACTTGGTGCTTCAAAAACTTTAATGCTCAGGTAAATATCTTATAATTTTTCTTTCCATTCACGGATCAACTTCATATTTCATATATGCGTTGCTCTAATGGTCCTCTACCGCCCTGTGCCAAATCCACGTTCGTCCCGCCCCCGCCAAGCCCAGGGTTAACATCACATACTTAGTGCTTCAAAAACATTAACGCTCAGGTAAATATCTTATAATTTCTGTTTTCTTTCACGGATCAGCTTCATATTTCATATATGCATTGCTCTAATGGTCCTCTACCGCCCTGTGCCAAATCCACGTTTGTCCTGCCCCCGCCAAGCCCAGGGTCAAGGTCACTTGGTGCTTCAAAAACTTTAACGCTCAGGTAAAAGAAAATTTTGACTTGGAATTTGGCCTCATTTATTATCAAAGCGATATGTGGGACATCCGTGTTCTATGAACACATTTTCTAGTTTATTAAACTTCACACATGCATAGAAGACAACCCAAAGGTGTGTCGCACGTAAGAATGACAACTCTTGCGTCGTTAATTTCTTAGTTATCTCCCTTTGTTGTTTCGTGCACTGATTTCGTGTCTGGAGCATAACACGAACACCCTTTGGAATATTTTCATGAAACTTCACACATGCATAGACCACAACCCTAAAGGTGTGTCACGCAAGAATGACAACTCTTGCATTACTAATTTTTTAGTTATCTCCCTTTGTTTTTTCCGTCACTGATTTTGTCTCCGGAGCATAACTCTAACACCCTTTTTTCAAACTACTTGTGTATCTGGGGAGGGGGATACACATGCGCTTGTCGACAAGCGTCCATTTTTAGTTTGTGTTTCCTTGCTCGGATCTGCTTCACATTTCACTCACGCATTGCTACAATGGTCCTCTACCGCCCTGTGACAAATCCACATTCGTCCCGCCCCCACTAAGCCCAGAGTCAAGGTGCGTTCAAAACCTTAACGCTCGGGTAAATGGCTTATAATCAAATATGCCTCGTTTTCTTTGGCTGCCAGCGGGGGCATTCGTGTGCCGACAGGCCACATTTCTAGTTAATTTTCGGAATCCTTCTACACGCAATAAGTCGAGTTCTACTTGACAGATCGTAACCAAATTTGCTTTACATGGTTATCACGTCAAAATGAGTGATCTCCCCTTGTTGACTGGCCTTGCCTCGATGGGCGTATATTGTGACCTTCGGCACTCTTGTTGGGAATGTGATCAAATAAAGTGGTGCAATTGATCAATATAATTATGTCATTTACTGTTAATGAAGCAAAAAAAACAACACGTATTGGAAACATATCTGAAACATCATCTGAGACGCAGTGCCTTTAAGTTTTTGCGATTCTGTTCATGTTGCTATAGTTACTGCTTTTGTATTTGACATACATTTATGCAATACATGTATATGCCAGGCTATTGTCTTTTGAAATCAAGTTGATCAGGCTCTGATTTGAAACTAGTAATCATTGTCTCCTCGACCTCCGATCGAGGAATTCCTACCGTTTCCAAGCCGAGCCTCATCAAACTTGATGCCAACTGAAACTAGCCTGGTATTCCATTATAAGGTAACGCTTTATCCTATAAAATGTTTACAGGTATATTACTGTGTATTATATTACTGACGTTGTAATGTCCTGTGACATCATCCAGCCAATGGAATGTTGGCACTTGCACTGTAATGTCATGTGACATCATCCAGCCAATGGAATGTCGGCTCTGACGTTGTAATGTCATGTGACATCATCCAGCCAATGGAATGTTGGCATTTGCACTGTAATGCCATGTTACATCAGCCAGCCAATGGAATGTTGAAACGGACATTGTAATGTCATGTGACGTCATCCAGCCAATGGAATGTTGGCACTGGCATTGTAATGTCACGTGACGTCCTCCAGCCAATGGAATGTTGGCACTGGCATTGTAATGTCATGTGACGTCGTCCATCCAATGGAATGTTGGCACTGGCATTGTAATGTCATCTGACATCAGCCAGCCAATGGAATGTTGGCACTGGCATTGTAATGTCACGTGACATCATCCAGCCAATGGAATGTTGGCACTAGCATTGTAATGTCATGTGACGTCATCCAAACGATGGAATGTTGGCACTGGCATTGTAATGTCACGTGATATTATCCAGCCAATGGAATGTTTGCACAAGCATTGTAATGTCATGTGACGTCTTCTAACCAATGGAATGTTGGCACTGGCATTGTAATGTCACGTGACGTTATCCAACCAATGGAATGTTGGCACGAGCATTGTAATCGGCATAACTGAGATGAATATTCACATCTTCACAAGTGGGTGGCAGGTGGGAGCACGCGATGGGTAATTTAACGACCGGGGTTCATCCTTACCGGAATCCCGACTGGAGACCTGGTTTGGCCCTCACATACGTCTTTGGCATTTTGTATGTGACAGTTGAATCTGGTTATACCCCTTATGTGAGTATTACGATATTCGTAATCCTATTTCAGGGGAAGGGGCCAAGTGACTTTGGTTTGGTATGGACCTGGCACCAGGTCAGGTTATTCTAATTTCAGGGCTGAATATATTTGTTCTCGATGTAAATATCCCGTTCTGATTTTGGGATTTTCCCCCCAATGCAGCAGGTTAAAATGGGATCGAACCCGTTTGCCCGGCCTTACATGACCTTAGCTGTTGATAGGCCGTTAAACACTAATAAATAAACAAAACAAACAAACAAACAAACACATCTTCACAAATTTCAGCAACGATATATTTTACCAAAATAACCATAAATATTCGGACACAATCCAAATACATTGTTATTATTGATAAACCTGTACAATGTGTCATAATATTTAGGGTTATTACGGTACATGGCCTATTTGCAATAGCAAGGTGGTGGCATATTTATTTCTCTAGAAGTTCTTTTGATATGTCCATCTGTCTGTAATTCCCTTCGTGTTCATCTACACCTTTTGCTTTTGCAAATGGGCAAGACCAATTCTCATTATGAATATTAACTGAATGAGTGGTGTTGACAGAATTCGACTCATTTAATCCCATAATTACCGTAAAATACAATTTTTATTTTAGATATTTCAGGTTATAAGTATTTGTGTATACCGTAATTAATAATAAAAAAGGTCACTCCTAATGGATCAACTTCTGTGACATACATCGATTTTAACATAGAGGTATGAAATGAAAATGTTCAATATATTCTATGTGTTTTATTGAAAGTTGGCAAATGCTTCACAGCAGTGTACAATTTCATTTTGCTTCAATATTGTGTTGGCTTTTGATGTGCTTTTTGTGGCAAATAATCTTTGAATATCAACGCTATTTATATGAAAAAGAATGCAAATGTATTAACCATTTCCGTGCCAGTTACCTTTCAAATTGTTCAACCTTAGAACGCAGGAGACAACAAATGTTGTTTTAAATATTTTTCCAGCTTCCAAAGAGTTAATGTGCATGTAACGTGTTGGGGACGGTTGAAATGAATTCGCATATACATATGTACAAAGCATGTACACTCCTGGACAAACGTAGAAATTAAGAAATTAAGATTGGTAGTCGATAGGAAATGAGTGAAATGTGGCAGATACATGCAGTACACGCTGAGACTGCACAAGTTTTCACGAGAAAATATTTCTCAATTATGCACGGAACTATATGTTGTTACCACTCATTGGAACCGAAACAGTTCAAATAACACAACATATACTGTTGATGAGATATAAGAAAATATTTAGAACTTTTAATCCAGTTATGACCATTATATTACTTTTAGGGATTCTGATCTTTTAAGTGATTCTGATCTGTGGATTTTTCTCCCATCACAGCAGGTGAAATATGAGAATAAACATATATGTGTATCCTCGCAGTGTGGAGAGAATAATAAAACTAGCGAGTTGACAACAATGTCCCTTTGGGAGTGGTTTCTCGTCATCTGTATCACTCTCACCATTATATTTCACGCTTGTTACAGCTTTTGTCATGTATACATCATATGCATGTATGAACGTTTACATTATTTATTATTGCTGAATGTATGATGGGTTTTTATATCATATTAACTCAGTTTCAATATTTCTTACGTAAATATAATTATGTATAACATACTTTGATTACCATATTATAATAATTTATTATTAGTGAATATACTATGACCTGTAGTGAAGTGGGTGGCAGGTGGGAGCATGCGATGGGTAATTTAACGATTGGGGTTCATCCTTATCGGAATTCCGAATGGAGACCTGGTTTGGCCCTCACATATGTCGTTGGCATTTTGTATTTGATCGTTGAATCTGGTTACACCCCTTATGTGAGTATTACGATTATTCGTAATCCTATTTTAGGGGAAGGGGCCAAGTGACTTGGTGTGGTATGGACCTGGCACTAGGTCCGGTTATTCTAATTTCAGGGCTGAATATATTTTTTCTTGATGTAAATATTCCGTTCTGATTTTGGGATTTTCCCCCCAATTCAGCAGTTTAAAACGGGATCGAACCTGTTTGCCCGGCCTTACATGATCATAGCTGTTGATAGGCCGTTAAACACCAATAAACAAACAAACTATGACCTGTCACGAGGAAAAGGTATTTATTCAGTTTTTTATCAGTGTAGCTCCAGATCGGCCTATGCATCTGCACTGCCTGATTGTCGTTGGGTATTATTTTAGAGAAACATTGTTGATTCACATATCCATATCATGTAGAATGTGTGTTGGAGCTGATCACCAACTCTCGTGATCAAACGGTCAATAAGGCATGTTTTCTCATGGCAGGTTACCTTGATCCATTTACCGGAGATACTGGGGCCCGTTTCATTAAACTTTGTACGACAAGGAAGTTTGTAAGAGCAAAATTGAAATCCAGACTAACATTTGTTCTGACAGCCACTTTTGGAAACCTTTGGTGGATGTGTTACATTTAATGACATGGACCCTTAGGCTACAAAAAAATAATGTTTAGATTCTTATCCCCGCCCGCCCCTAATAAAACGGCCCGCCCAAGGGTTTTTTATTTTAAAAAAAAAAAATTTTATCGTACAAAGTTTAGTGAAACGGGCCCCTGGTCCAGATCTATAAGGGAAAGGCTATGAGGTATAGAAAAACAGTAGCTAATCTGGTAAATGACGAAATACTTTCAGATTTGTTTAAAAGCACTGTGTTTCAGATATACCTACCAAACCACATTTCTTACTGATGGGGGTAGGTGGGAGCATGCGATCAATTTAACTATCAGGGTTCATCCTTACTGGTGGAATCTCGACTGGAGACCCTCACATACATCGTTGGCATTTTGTATGCGAGAGTTGAATCTGGTTATTCCCTTTATAAGAGTAATCCTACCGGTACTACTTGTTAATAGGGGAAGGGGCTAAATGACTGGTGCGGTATGGACCTGGCACCAGGTCCGGTTATTCTAATTTCAGGAATTTCAGGCATCCGCACAGTCTGATCAGGATCAGGATCAATGAAACATCCGCTGTACTTCTAATGAGCAATGTAGATCGTTATCAGGCTATACAGGAGTGTGCTCTTTGAACAGGAGCTACACTGGTCACAAATCTCATAGATTCATTTCACCACTCACAGCCACATTTTCTTACCTTATTTTTCCATAACGGGTGGAGGTTGGGAGCATGTGAATTATAATTTAACGGTAGGGGTTCAGGTAGGAGTTGAAGCTGGGTATACCCATTATAAAAGTAATAAGGCTAGTACTAACCCTATTACTTTTAGGGAGTAGGGCTAAGTGATTCTGGTGTGATGAGGACCTGGCACCAGATCAAGTTATCCTAATTTCAGGGCTGAATATACCTTTTTAATTTTATTGTAAATATTCAGTGTGATTTTGGAGTTTTCCCCCTGGCATCTGAACAAGTGAAATATGGGATTCGACCTCGTTAACCCAGCCTAAAATGACCTTAGTTGTTGACAGGCCATTTAAACATCATTAAATAAATGAATATGTCTCCATAAAAATGTTGTGGTGGTTGGTTGGGAGCATGCAATGGGTAATTTACCAATTAAGATTACCGGAATCCCGACCGGAGACCTGTTTGGCCCTCAGGTACGTGTTTGACATATGTGAGAGTTGAATCTGGTTACTAGTATACCCCTTATACGAGTACATGTAATATGATTAATCCTAACCCTATTACTTATAGGGGAAGGGGCCATGTGACTTTGGTGTGGTATGGACCTGGCACCAGGTCGGGTTATTCTAGGTCAGGTTTTTTCGATGTAAATATTTCGGGCCCCGCCAAAATTCGGCGGGTTTTGCCCTGTCTGTCCGTCCGTTGATTTTTTGGAAGTTTTTGTAAGAGTCTGAAATCACCTATAGGGGCCCTAAGTGAGTTGAAAGACCATATTTCCTAGTCTGTTCTGATTTTGGGAGTTTCCCCCCAATGCAGCAGGTTAAATGCGGGATTGAACCCATTGGTCCGGCCTTAAAGGACCTTAGCTGTTGATAAGCCGTTAAACACCAATAGATCAAATCCATAAAAATGTATGTTTTGATTTCTCATTTGAACCGTCGCATCGAGTTCATGAGAGATCATAATTTATAGTTAATGTGGAATTTAAAAAAAAAGTGATTAAATGTGATATTTTTACAAGATTTTGATTAACACTGGGGAAATGAGAACGTGGATATTCTACGCATTAGTGTAGCTCACAATGAATGAATACACATTTTTAGAAGAAACTTTACACTCATTTTTATCTGCTTATGCATTAGAATTTGTATCTTGCCTTATGTAGATAATATATTGTTATTTTCAATAAAACATATACCATATTTAACATGCCTTATTTATTGGTTGCATTCCAGGAGACTGGAGAAATGGCGCTTATGGGTTTTGAGACCAGTGTAGCTCCTGATCAAATAGCACACTCGTGTAGCTGATAACGATCTGTTATGCTTGTTAGAGCATGACGTGTGTTTCATTAATGGAATGACGAACAGTGCAGATCCGGACAGACTGCGGATGTGCAGGCTTGTCTGGATCTACATCGGTCGCAAAACCTGTAAAACTAATTTCTCCAGTAACCTCCACACGTGACCTCACGGTTAAACAGATATCTTGGCTGGTTGGTCGAGAGAATATGGAGGGTATATTTAACGATGGGATTCATGTGGCCAGAATCCCGATATCACTGGTTTAGCCCTCGAGTACATTTTATTTTTGGCTTTCTTGTTACTTGAGAGTTGTTATACCCATAATAAAAGTAGTAAGATTAGTACTATTACTGGCACCAGGATGAGTTGATCTAATTTCAGTGCTGAATATATTTATACCCCCACAAACAAAGTTTGTTGGGGGTATATGGGAGTCGGCTTGTCGGTCGGTCTGTTGGAAATTCCCTTCCGCTCTATATCTTCTACACCGATGCATGGATTATCAAATGGCTTGGCACAAATGTTTCTCATGATGAGAAGGTGTGTCGCGATCAATAACCACGCACCTACGTCCAAGGTCAAGGTCACAGTTGAAGGTCAAATGTCAAACCTATCGAAATTCCCTTCCGCTCTATCTTCTACACCGATGCATGGATTATCAAATGGCGTGGCACAAATGTTTCTCATGATGAGAAGGTGTGTCGCGATCAATAACCACGCACCTACGTACAAGGTCAACGTCACAGTTGAAGGTCAAAGGTCAAACCTATTGAAATTCCCTTCCGCTCTATATCTTCTACACCGATGCATGGATTATCAAATGCCTTGGCACAAATGTTTCTCAGAATGAGAAGGTGCGTCGCGATCAATAACCACGCACCTACGTCCAAGGTCAAGGTCACAGTTGAAGGTCAAAGGTCAAACCTATTGAAATTCCCTTCCGCTCTATATCTTCTACACCGAAGCATGGATTATCAAATGGCTTGGCACAAATGTTTTTCATGATGAGAAGGTGTGTCGCGATCAATAACCACGCACCTACGTCCAAGGTCAAGGTCACAGTTGAAGGTCAAATGTCAAACCTATCGAAATTCCCTTCCGCTCTATATCTTCTACACCGATGCATGGATTATCAAATGCCTTGGCACAAATGTTTCTCAGGATGAGAAGGTGTGTCGCGATCAATAACCACGCACCTACGTCCAAGGTCAAGGTCACAGTTGAAGGTCAAAGGTCAAACCTATTGAAATTCCCTTCCGCTCTATATCTTCTACACCGATGTATGGATTATCACACTATGCCCAGGGTCAAGGTCACAGACTTGATGCGTTTGAAACCTTAACGCTCGGTTAAATGGCTTATAATCAAAAATGCCTCGTTTTCTTTGGCTGCCAGTGGGGGTATTCGTGTGCCGACAGGCCACATTTCTAGTTTTTTCTGTAAATATTCGGTTCCGATTTCTACCCTGTTACCCTAGCCTAAAATGACTAGATGTTGGCAGGCCGTTAAACACTGTTGTCAGGGCGTTGAACACTGTTAAATAAAATAAACAGATCTGATATTTATAAGTCTCATTCAATCGCTCAAATCTTTGATTTCTTTATGCTGAATTTCAGACACCTACATACAGCCTTGGTTTCCTTCAAATGTTAACAGAAAGAACTACATGTATCCCCCGGACTATACATACGATTTGACACCGAACATCGTCCGCGTCCGCCGCAGACACTTCTTGTCCGGAGCATAACTCGAACACCCTTTGGAATATTTTCATGAAACTTCACATTTGCATAGACCACGACCCGAAGGTGTGTCGCACACAAGAATGACAACTCTTGTGTAGCTATGTTTTTAGTTATCTCCCTTATTTGTTTCGCGCACTGATTTCGTGTCCGGAGCATAACTCGACGACCCTTTGGAATATTTTCATGAAACTTCACACATGCATAGACCACGACCCGGAGGTGTGTCGCGCACAAGAATGACAACTCTTGCATAGCTAATCTTTTAGTTATCTCCCTTTTTTGTTTCACGCACTGATTGAGCATTAACTCGACCACCCTTTAGAATATTTTCATGAAAAATATACACATGCATAGACAACGACCCGGAGGTGTGTCGCGCACAAGAATGACAACTCTTGCATAGCTAATCTTTTAGTTATCTCCCTTTTTTGTTTCACGCACTGATTGAGCATTAACTCGACCACCCTTTAGAATATTTTCATGAAACTTCACACATGCATAGACAACGACCCGGAGGTGTGTCGCGCACAAGAATGACAACTCTTGCGTAGCTAATTTTTGAGTTATCTCCCTTTTTTGTTTTGCGCACTCTACAAACTGGACAATAATGCATGAAGACCCGTTTTCTCCCTGTAGAGAGAACAATAGCCTTCTCCGGTTGAACAATAGAGACTGGGAGAACCATTCACCTGTGCATGTGCTAGCATGTGCAAATGTCCAGACTGACCACTATCTGACCACAGGTAATTTATACAGGTAAATTACTATTGTACATTTCCGTAAACTGTGTTGAAAATATTGTGGCAATATGTAGACCTGTGCAGATATATGTAGATAAATATAGGACTATTAAAAAAAATTCTGGGCTCCAGTAGCGAGCATTATTATTTTTAAACTCTTTTTTTTTTCTTTTTTTTTCTTCAAATTCTTTTTCAATTTTTAGCCAGGTTTTTTGAGAAAAAAATCCAGGCTATTGGATTGGCGAAAGCCGGGCGGGCAGGCGGGTGGGCGGCGGGCGGCGTCCACAATCAATGTTAAGTTTTCGTGTTTGAGTCCATTTCTTTGTTACTGTACCACCTAGGACCACCAAACTTTCACAGCTTCATAATCAAGGGGTGCCCACCACATATTACTATCCAACATGTTACCTTTTTTTGAACTTGACCCACTTTTTCCGCGCAGTCGACTTAGCCATTTTCAATGTTAAGTTTTCGCGTTTACAATGTTAAGTTTTCGTGTTTAAGTCCATTTCTTTGGTACTGTACCACCTAGGACCACCAAACTTTCACAGCTTCATAACCAAGGGGTGCCTACCACATACAACTATCCAACATGTGACCATTCTTTTTACCTTCACCTATTATTTCTACGTAATTCATTTAGCCATTTTCAACGTTAACTTTTTAACGTACGTCTGGTTAAAGCTTTTTGGTTAAAAGTGTTTCGCTATACTATATATCTGCAACTGCTTCGCCGTTTACCTTGAAACTTCACATGGGTGTTTATCATCATCCATATTTTCATTCTACCCCCCAACCGTGCGGCCCCTGTGCCCAATGTCAAGGTCAAATTACTTTGAATTTTTTTTTTTTAAGTTTTTTCGTGTACTATGTCTCTGCAACTGCTCCACCCATTACCTTGATACTTCGTCGGCATTTTGGCATACGTCCGTCCGTCCGTCCGTCCGTACGTCCGTGTGTCTGGTTAAAGTTTTTTGGTTAAAGTTTTTCCATCTACTATAATTATTATTTTAGTGTCCATGCCTCGTCCCAAGGCGCGACATGCAGACCACGGCCATCTAGTCTACAAAAAGTGGGTATACTTATGTTATCCAAGTGTCTATGCTTGGAAAAAACCTGGCCTTCGTGGCTTTGCCTCGTCTCTTGTTGTCTAGTAGCATAAGGTCGTAAGTGCTATATACAGACTATTATCATATAATAAAAGAATTATTGACTAGTGAGCCATATAATATAATCTGATATTCTATGGCTCACTAGTCAATAATTGTATAATATGTTCGGGCCAGTGAAAATTGCTTTCGGGCCCAGGCTCGAGGTCAAGGCGGGACAAGGCGAGGCATTTGATTCCGCGGAATTCTTGTTTACTTATCTCCCTTTGTTGTTTCATGCACTGATTTCGTGTCCAGAGCATAACTCGAACACCCTTTGGAATAGTTTTATGCCCCACCACGATAGTGGAGGGGGCATTTAGTTAGTGTTACCCTTGTCCGTCCGTCCGTCCGTCCGTCCGTCCGCACACACGAATGGGTACTTGTTGTAAGCGTACGCGGATCTTATTGGGTAGGAGAGGGGGACAGCAAACCGGTGATACGGTGTAGAAGGAGGCGGAAAACGGTGCACCGATTGTCGTTAAACAGTGCGCCATGGGGCGGAAAAATGGTGATTTGTGTACACGGTAACCGGTGAAATCGTAGACGGTGTGAGGGAGGGAGGTGGGAGAGGAGGGGGTGGAAGGAGGAGGGGGTGGAAGGCGGGAGGTGGGGGGAGGGAAGTTGGAGGAGGGGGGTAGGGAGGTGGGAGATGAAGACCCCCTGTCCCCCCCCCCCTCGGGTAGGGTTAGGGCAGTGTTGGGTACTCTTGTTGGGTATTTTTATAGAGTAAAAAGCCAACAAGTATCCATTCGTAGGAACGTACGTCCCGTCCTCCCGTCCTCCCGTCCGTCACAAAACTTTAACGCTCGGGTAAATGTCTCATAATTTCTTCATCCTTCGACCGATCAGCTCCACATTCGTCCTGCCCCCGCCAAGCCCAGGGTCAAGGTCACATACTTGGTGCTTCAAAAACTTTAACGCTCCGGTAAATATCTTATAATTTCTGTTTTCTTTCACGGATCAGTTTCATATTTCATATACGCATTGCTCTAATGGTCCTCTACCGCCTTGTGCCAAATCCACGTTCGTCCTGCCCCCGCCAAGCACAGGGTCAAGGTCACATACTTGGTGCTTCAAAAACTTTAACGCTCAGGTTAATGTCTTATAATTTCTGTTTTCTTTCACTGATCAGCTTCATATTTCATATACGCATTGCTCTAATGGTCCTCTACCGCCCTGTGCCAAATCCACGTTCGTCCTGCCCCCGCCAAACCCAGGGTCAAGGTTACATACTTGGTGCTTCAAAAACTTTAACGCTCAGGTAAATATCTTATAATTTATGTTTTCTTTCACGGACCAGCTTCATATTTCATATACGCGTTGCTCTAATGGTCCTCTACCGCCCTGTGCCAAATTCACGTTTCGTCCTGCCCCCGAAACCAAACCCAGGGTCAAGGTTACATACTTGGTGCTTCAAAAACTTTAACGCTCAGGTAAATATCTTATAATTTATGTTTTCTTTCACGGACCAGCTTCATATTTCATATACGCGTTGCTCTAATGGTCCTCTACCGCCCTGTGCCAAATTCACGTTCGTCCTGCCCCCGCCAAACCCAGGGTCAAGGTTACATACTTGGTGCTTCAAAAACTTTAACGCTCAGGTAAATATCTTATAATTTATGTTTTCTTTCACGGACCAGCTTCATATTTCATATACGCGTTGCTCTAATGGTCCTCTACCGCCCTGTGCCAAATTCACGTTCGTCCTGCCCCGCCAAGCCCAGGGTTAAGGTCACATACTTAGTGATATGTAGGGCATCCGTGTTCTATGAACACATTTTCTAGTTTATTAAACTTCACACATGCATAGAAGACGACCCAAAGGTGTGTCGCACGTAAGAATGACAACTCTTGCGTCGTTAATTTCTTAGTTATCTCCCTTTGTTGTTTCGTGCACTGATTTCGTGTCCGGAGCATAACTCGAACACCCTTTGGAATATTTTCATGAAACTTCACACATGCATAGACCACGACCCTAAAGGTGTGTCACGCAAGAATGACAACTCTTGCATCACTGATGTTTTAGTTTTCTCCCTTTGTTTTTCCGCGCACTGATTTTGTCTCCGGAGCATAACTCGAACACCCTTTTTTCAAACTACTTGTGTATCTGGGGAGGAGGATACACATGCGCTTGTCGACAAGCGTCCATTTCTAGTTTTTCTATATTTTTTAATTTATTTAATTTAATTGATATAAATAATTTAAAAATGTCCTGCCTCATTTGTATATCAAAATAGCCTGATACAACCACGCATCTATATCAGTAATGTATAGAATAATAAATTATTATATCTGCATAGCGGACACTCGTAATGTTTAAAACTGTTGGAATAGTGACAATTATAGTTATTTAATTCCAAAAAAAGAACAGTTTGTATAGATAGGACCCCCAACTTTAGTCCATCTTCCACCTGGATTCAAACAATCAGCATGGTTGGCAGGTGGGAGCATGTGATGGGTAATTTAATGATCGGGGTTCATCCTTATCGGAATCACGACCGGAGACATGGGTTGGCCCTCGCGTACGTCTTTGGCATTTTTGTGTGTGACAGTTGAGTGGGTGAGTGAGTGAATAGGGTTTAACATCCGCTTTTCTGACATAGAGGTACAAGCCTCAGGGAGTCTACACGCAGACGGGTCAACGGGGTCGTGTCCCGTGTTCACCTGTCCAAGGGGGGTAAATCCCAACTTCAGAACTCAATATTTACAATCAAAATATATATTCAGTCCTGAAATTAGAACAACCTGATCTGGTGCCAGGCCCTCGCCACACCAGCATCATTTATCCCATCCCCTAAAAGTAATAGGATTAGTGCTAATCTTACTTTTATGTATGGGGCATAGCCTGACTCAACTCTCACATACAAGAAAGCCAAAAATGTACATGAGGGCCAAATCCGGTATAGTGGGTTCCGGAAAGTATGAACCCAATCGTTAAGCCAGTTTAGTCGCCTTGTGTGAGTATTACGATTATTTGTAATCCTATTACGTTTAAGGGAATGGTCCAAGTGACTAGTGTGGTATGGACCTGACACCAGGTCAGGTTATTCTAATTTCAGTTCTGAATGTGCATTTCTAATTTTGGAGGCCGTTAAACGCCAATAAATCAAATTCAACAATCAGCCAGTGTTCAGCTGCGCCGGGATTCTGATATGTTCAATATGTTTAGCCATAGACTACCAGTTACCTTGTTCCCCAGTCTATTTCATCGTTTGTGCCGCCTGCTTGGTTGGCTGAGAGCATGCAAAGGGTAAATTTAATGATGGGTTTCATCGTTGCAAGGATCCCAATATCACTGGTTGGTCCCTCGAGTATATTTTGGGTTCATTGTCCATAGTTGTGTTTGTTTATATCCGGTGGGTGGTAGGTGGGAGCATGTGATGGGTAATTTAATGATCGGGATTCATCCTTAATGGAATACGACCGGAGACCTAATTTGGCCCTCATGTACGTACGGGTAATATGATTATTTGTAATCCTATACATTTTAGGGGACAGGGCAAGGGGCCAAGTGACTGGTGTGGTATGGACCTGGCACCAGGTCCGGTTATTCTAATTTCAGGGCTGAATATATATTTAGTTTAATGTAAATATTCCGTTCTGATTTTGGGATTTCACCCCCCCCCCCCCCCAATTGATCGTTTATATCCAGTATAAAAGTAGTAAGATTAATACTAATCCTATTACTTTTAGGGAGTGTGGATAAGTGATTCTGGTGTGGTGAGGACCTGGAACCAGATCAGGTTATTCTAATTTCGCAGCTGAGTTTATATTTTTTTGTAAATATTCTGATTTTGGAATTTACCCACATACCGGTGCAATATGGGATTTGACCCGTTAATGCGGCCTAAAATGACAGCAGTTCACGTAGGGTTGAGATTGGAAAAAAAATAAGCCAAAGCTGAATTTTTCAGAAGATTACCAACATATCATTAGTGATAACATATCAAAACTCCCCATGAATCCCACTGGAACTTAATCCAGGAATCAATATGGCGTCCAAAATGGCCACCAAAATGACGAAAATCATAAATAGTGCAAAATCCACTAAACCAATCAGGAGAAGATGTACCGAAACAGACTGAATATAACTAATGAATCATAATAATACAAATTCTAAACTGAGCAAACATGTGGACCATTTGGAATAACTATATTTGAATATAAAATTGGGATTATTAGGAGACATTCCAACTATATAATATATTTAATAAATAGTTTATGTATTATGTAATGTAAAATGTTATTCAAGATGGCCACCAAATTGCGAGAAATGTCACAAAATGACGTAAATGTGTATATAAAATATATAACATTTAATTGCAATTTTTTAAATGTGTTATATGGGTCATTAGGAGACAACTATGCTAAACATTTAATGCATATTTTATTTATTATATTATGCAAAACTATATTCAAGATGGCCACCAAATTTTGGGAAATAGCACAAAATAACTTACATCTATGTACGACAAATCTGCACAGGGTGATGAACAACACTTAATTGTTATTATATAGATAGATATATAGATATTCTTTATTTATAGAGGGTGACTCGGTTGGTCGGAACCAATCTTCCCCGAGGCCCTCTTAAGAAGTAACATATTGCTTGAAACATGTTTCAAATTGGCAGAGTTATTTCATTGCAGCATCATCAAACACAATTATGTTTGTAACTGTATAACTACTTTGGAATAACCTGTTAAAACTAATCAATAACTTTTAAAGAAATCACCAGTGACATTATCGTCATGAAGCACCACATTGAAATTCTCGATCATAAGTACATTTGATCTCTATCGGTAGTCTAACCCAAATTTGTGGGTACCTAGAAATATAAGAATTGTAAATAATTCATTTTAAATTGATGTGTATATGGAAGATGGGCAGCATAATAGTAATATTTTCATACGCGGGGTGATAGCAGCAGATATCATATTATATTATCAGCTGGTAGTTCCATTCCCATAGATAAACATGGTTGATTGATCGAGTTTGAAATATCCATTTATTCACTCATTATGACCATATTCACCAAATTAACACTAATTTAACGTACATATACATGCAAGATTCATATTCTAATTTGTGTGCACATTCCACTTTTTGACATCTGTAGGAACTGGTACAACATATGCATAACCACCACAGTAGTAATGATAATCCCATGCACGATATTCATGTAATCATATAAAGTGATATATTTGTGTATCACTTGTCTAGAGCGATGATTGCATCGAATACCATTCATACTGTTTCTTTTGCAATATACTATGCGTCTTACATGTATCAGATGATATGGTATGAATAAATATGACGTATGACCTTACGGTACACCAAAGAGAAAATAGCATAAGTAGAAACAGTATGCAACATTGAGCTCGTGTTTTTGGACTGCTAGATAGATATACATGTATTGATTAATTGTGTCATTTTAGGTACCGATCAACTGGGGGTAAATCCCGTATTTCATCTGTAAAGAGGATCACACAATCAGCACTGAATATTTGCATCTCTTTTAAACGTCGGTTGTCAACATCAAACTTCAAGGCAATGAGACCTTGACAGTATGGCATGTCAAACGTTGCTATATTACATATTTATTTTATTATTATTGTATGTTTGTTATTGTTATTCAATGTTTCGTTATTGTTATTCAATGTTTCGTTATTTTTATTCAATGTTGCATTATTGTTATTCTATACTTCGTTATGTCATTGTATGTTCGATATTATTATTCAATGTTTGTTATTGTTATTCAATGTTTCGTTATTGTTATTCAATGTTTCGTTATTGTTATTCAATGTTGCGTTATTGTTATTCTATACTTCGTTATTGACACATAAATAGATATGTAATATAGCAACGTTTGACATGCCATATTGAAAGTGTATCAGACACTTCCATATAAATGAAAATTCAGTCTAAATTATGTGTCCTTATATAATGTATGCACTGTGCTGCATGAATCCATACGCATTACATATAATATATAACTTTCACCATTGTAAATATATCCCTGATAACCATCTGAGAAGATCATGCTAACTAGAATTTGATTAGTAACATATGTATTATCATATAACAAATATATATACATTGTATATTAAAATATAAGATCTGACAATCGCATAATACATTCTGATACATTGAAGGTAGGCATACATGCATACAAATATAGACTGCCAGGCAAAACTACACACTTTTTATCACAAATAATTATTCATTTGACATGAAATATGTACGTTATGTCTACAGTGTACATGCATATAAATGTAATTACAATAAATGGAAGATACTTCTAAAACATTATACAGTTTGTTACTGAACTATGTATTATATAAATTAGGATATTTTTCAGCCATATTGGAGGCCACAGTGAATTACATGGATCTTACATACTGTATTGCAATACGCTTTATTTTATCTAATTCATAGTTAATGTGAATTAATTCTAGAGGAAAGACATGCAAACGTAAATTGTTTGTCGAGCCCGTCATGGGAAGTGAGACATAGTGATCACAATGTATCTGTACGTCCGTCCGTGGGAGTGTCCATCCGAAATATACATCACTTATATCTCTCCAATCATAATCAGATTGCGTTGTAACGTTTTTCACAAACTTTCAGTTTACGTAGATCTGCAAAGGTAAGTCGCGTCAACTTGAAACGTTAAACGTTTTTCTTGTTACCATCCATCCTTTCATTATGTAGACCATCCATTTGGCCTTCAAGTTCAAATTACATTGCGTTAAACGTTTACGAATTTTGAATTAAAGCTTATAAGTACCTTATATATATATAATCACATATATATAATCACATATATACACCCTGATACTGACCACTACACATTGGGATTATCAACACACCATCTGACTTGCAACAGCCTAGGCGGGCTCAACATGCGGGCTGCAGCCATCTGTTATGCATATTGCACAACATTTTCATGTTTTGGCGGCCGTATTTGATTCCATATTATTTGAAATATAAACTTATTGAAGCTTTAATAATAGTGAATGTAACTCCAAGACAATTAAAAATCAATTCATATACATGTATGTTGTGAAGAAAATGTTACATTTACTTATTTTGTTGGCACACTTGGCAGCCATCTTGGATATTTGAAAGGTTAAGTGACTCATAATTATTGGAAAGGTTAATATATGCATTGTTCAGTGATGGCGACGGGTGCGTACGCACCCCCCTAAATTCGCCGAGGTCCGCTATTTTTCAAACAGTAATCTCAACAAATCTTGAAATGCATTAATATACAGAAATCCGAATTTAAATGACATAAAATGCAGGAGAGTGCATTTCAGGCCATCTAGGTTTAAAAAATTTCAGGGGGGTGCGTCAGGGGCGAGCCCCATGTAGTGGCGCGAGTACGCTAGGGGGGGGGGGGGGGGTGTGCGTCAGGGGTGAGCCCCATGTAGTGGCGCGAGTACGCTAGGGGGGCATCCCCCTAGCGTACTCGCGCCACTACATGGGGCTCGCCCCTGACGCACCCCCCTGACGCACCCCCCAATAGAAAATCCTGCGTACGGGCCTGATTACCCCATGTATTGATTGACAGTATTAGACATTTTATATCAGACGCAAATTTCCACACTGATATGAGGAGCGATAACCATGTTTACTTAAAATGTTAATGCAATACCATTTATTCTCTGTATTTATTTGTTGATGTGCAATGATCATATTTTATAATCTGTCGAAAATATTATTTTTTCAGGTGACGAATTTAATTAGTTTAAATAATTAAAAAACATCATGCCTCATTTGCATATTAAAATAGCATGAGCGAGTCACTATCAGTAAAATAAATATTACTAAATGATTATATCTGTATAGCTGGCACTCGTAATTTTTAGAACTGGTGGAATAGTGACAGTGACATGTACACTTATTTAATTCCTATAAAGAACAGTTTGTGCCCTCTACTCTGAGTGGGCATGTACCTTCACAATACCATTAAATAAATTTACCGTTTGTGATGAACACAGCTAGGTTGAGTAAGATTGATTGACCCGCTGTGTGAATTCAAACTAGCCCTTACAGATCTCTAAATATCTCCGCAATTAATGTATTGTCTGTTTCACGAAACCTGCCCAAATGTTACGGCCATATAAACAATGGCAAAACAATACTCCATGGGGAGAACAAAACAAATCGAAGTTCACTCCGAAACCTGGCTAGATAGCTTGGAAATGATTTAACTAAGAAAACAAAAGTTAGATTTTGAAAATCGGTTCACTATTTCTGAAATTAGAAACATTTCCCCATGTTAAATCACTATGTCTATCATTCTATGGGGCAAATTAAAGTGAAGATATTTACATTGGGTAATTGTTTTTTTCGTAATAAAATCGATATTGGACCAAATTTCACGAAATAAAAAGAAGGCTCATTCTTAAATTTTGCTAAAATGTAATAATATCAAAGTGCACTTTCCTGAATGCCAAAAATATGGTCATATAGATATGAACCGATGTGCTGCACAAACACGACAATTTACATTTAAAATGAGAAATAAGATGCATTTGTGTGAATATGCAGACTGGTCCCGTGTTCATATTGATGGTGATGAGTACCATTTGTCAGAAATAGGTCTGTCATCCCGGGAAGTCCTGTGCACAAGTTTACCTTTTAGGCACTGTGTGAGAAAAACACCACTATATACTTCCAACCAGCATAGTTGTTACTGACGAAGACTAGTGTCTGTGAAAACAGGATTTCTAAATGTGTTTTGAATCGTACTGTACCTTTTAGTTTAAGTTCACATATTAATAACTAGAAATGGACGCTTGTCGACAAGCGCATGTGTATCCCCCTCCACAGATACACAAGTAGTTTGAAAAAAGGGTGTTCGAGTTATGCTCCGGAGACAAAATCAGTGACGGAAAAAACAAAGGGAATAACTAAAAAATGAGTGATGCAAGAGTTGTCATTCTTGCGTGACACACCTTTAGGGTTGTGGTCTATGCATGTGTGAAGTTTCATGAAAATATTCCAAAGGGTGTTCGAGTTATGCTCCGGACACGAAATCAGTGCACGAAACAACAAAGGGAGATAACTAAATAATTAACGATGCAAGAGTTGTCATTCTTACGTGCGACACACCTTTGGGTCGTCTTCTATGCATGTGTGAAGTTTAATAAACTAGAAAATGTGTTCATAGAACATGGATGTCCCACATATCGCTTTGATAATAAATGAGGCCAAATTCCAAGTCAAAATTTTCTTTTACCTGAGCGTTAAAGTTTTTGAAACCAAGTATGTGACCTTGCCATTGGGCTTGGCTGGGGCAGGACGAACGTGGATTTGGCACAGGGCGGTAGAGGACCATTAGAGCAATGCATATATGAAATATGAAGCTGATCCGTGAAAGAAAACAGAAATTATAAGATATTTACCCAAGCGTTAAAGTTTTTGAAGCACTAAGTATGTGACGTTGACCCTGTGCATGGCGGGGGCAGGACGAACGTGGATTTGGCACAGGGCGGTAGAGGACCATTAGAGCAATGCGTATATGAAATATGAAGATGATCCATGAAAGAAAACAGAAAGTATAAGATATTTACCCGGGCGTTAAAGTTTTTGAAGCACCAAGTATGTAACCTTGACCCTGGGCTTGGCGGGGGCAGGACGAACGTGGATTTGGCACAGGGCGGTAGAGGACCATTAGAGCAATGTGTATATGAAATATGAAGCTGATCCGTGAAAGAAAACAGAAATTATAAGATATTAACCCGAGCGTTAAAGTTTACCAAGTATGTGACCTTGACCCTGGGCTTGGCGGGGGCAGGACGAACGTGCATTTGGCACAGGGCGGTAGTGAACCATCAGAGCAATGTGTATATGAAATATGAAGCAGATCGATCGAAGGATGAAGAAATTATGAGACATTTACCAGAGTGTTAAAGTTTTGTGACGGACGGACGGACGGGAGGACGGGATGCACGTTCCTACGAATGAATACTTGTTGGGTTTTTACTGTATAACAATACCCAACAAGAGTACCCAACACTATCCTAACCCTACCCAATAAGATCCCCGTACGCTTACAACAAGTACCCATTCGTGTGTGGTGTGCGGACGGACGGACGGACGGACGGACGGACGGACAAGGGTAACACTAAATGCCCCCTCCACTATCGTGGTGGGGCATAAAAATATTCCAAAGGGTGTTCGAGTTATGCTCTGGATACAAAATCAGAGCACGAAACAACAAAGGGAGATAAGTAAACAAGAAATCCGCGGAATCAGATGCCTCGCCTTGTCCCGCCTTGACCTCGAGCCTGGGCCCGAAAGCAATTTTCACTGGCCCGAACATATTATACAATTATTGACTAGTGAGCCATAGAATATCAGATTATATTCTATGGCTCACTAGTCAATAATTGTTTTATTATATGATAATAGTCTGTATATAGCACTTACGACCTTATGCTATTAGACAAAAATTGAAAAAGAATTTAAAAAAAAAAAGGAAAAAAAAAAGTTTAAAAATTAAAAATAATAATGCTTGCTACTGGAGCCCAGAATTTTTTTTAATAGTCCTATATTTATCTACATATATATGCACAGGTCCACATAATGCCACAATATTTTCAACACAGTTTACGGAAATGTAATATTCAATGTATACTCAACAAAACTAGAAACGTCCCTGTTTTATAGCCGGTGTAGCTCTGTCTATGTATGTACCACATGTTCAAAGTACATGTATTTTAAACCGTGGCGATATTCAGAATACGATCGTGTAGAGTTTAGCCGATACACACGGTTTACATAGCGGCCAGTGACCGGAACGTTGATTTCCACTTTTTGCACGTGCACGCTATACTTGTCATCGATAAGGTGATTCAGTTCATGTCGTACCATTCATGCGATAGGGGCTATTCGGAAAATTAAAAAACTTTTTTAATTTTTCACTGTTTTCGATATGCCACGGCTTTCCGAAAACGAGCGAAATCAGGCAATTGGGATGCTTGCGGGTGGGATGGCCGCCAGGGCGGTCGCGCCTCGGTTTGGTTGCTGTCGGAAGACGATTGATCGTCTTGCAGCCCGGTACCAGCAGACTGGGGCTGTTCACGACCGGTAGCGACCTGGTAGGCCTCGTGTAACGACGGCTAGAGCCGATCGTTACATTACGTTGACGCACTTACGTCAACGTCGATTGGCAGCCACAGTCACTGCTAGGCGATACGGTGTCTCAGGGCAGACCATTCGCAACCGGTTACGTCGTAACGCCCAACCAATCCGGGCACGCCGCCCGTACACTGGTCAGATAATGACCCAACGTCACCGTGCTGCCAGACTGTTATGGGCGCGACGTCATCTGAACTGGAGAAGGGCTGACTGGAACCGAGTTTTGTTCACCGATGAATCTCGGTTCACAGTTAGTCATGCTGACGGAAGATTACGGGTATACAGGCGTAAAAATGAAAGATTCACCGATTGTTGCATTGTTGAGAAGAACAGGTTTGGGGGAGGGAGCGTAATGGTCTGGGGTGGGATCATGGGAAACCGGAAGACAGATTTGGTTGTTGTACAGGGCAACATCAATGCACAACGTTATGTTGCAGATGTGCTAAATGCACATGCCTTACCATTTATCCGTCAGCATGGTCCTGGTGTGACATTGATGCACGACAATGCCCGCCCTCACGTAGCCAGGGTCACCACTCAATACTTACAGCAAAACAACGTCGACGTCATGCCATGGCCCGCGGTCTCCCCCGGATCTCAATCCCATTGAGCACATATGGGATGAGCTGGGCCGCAAAGCACGAGCTAACCATCAGATTGAGAATGTTCGCGATCTTACACGGGCGTTACAACGGGAATGGAGGAATTTGCCCAACGCACTGGTATTGCGTTACGTCACGTCGATGCGGCGTAGGATCATTGCATGCATTCATGCAAATGGTGGCCACACTCGGTACTAACGAGATTTACTGAATTTGCCACATTACTTATTGAAATTCCATCTCTAAACATTAAGTAACACATTTCTGAGTTTTTGTGATTTTTGATTTTGACCCCTACCGCCCTTGGCCGGTTATCTCTCGAATATTTAACAAGATATCCAAATGCAATTTATTGGCTTTGATACAGAAATGAATGAACTTGTTTTTACATTTTGATTTTTAAAAGTAACCCATTTGGTTTTTGATGAATCTTTCCTTAAACATGGAGGGACGTTTCTAGTTTTGCTCAGTATAGTAATTTACCTGTATAAATTACCTGTGGTCAAGACTGGACATCTGCACATGCTAGCACATGCAGCACATGGACAGGTGAATGGTTCTCCCAGTCTCTATTGTTCTCTCTACAGGTAAGGTGTACAGAGCACACGAGAAAAGGTGTACAGAGCAGACGAGAAAACGGGTCTTCATGCATTATTGTCCAGTTTGTAGAGTGCGCAAAACAAACAAGAGGCCCAAATGGGCCTGTATCGCTCACCTAAAAGCCTCCATAGTGGTCATCTTGATTTCACAAAGACTCTTCACTTACAACTTCAAATGTTCCACAGAATTTGTTGGTACCTTCTGATCTAACATATATTGCGAATGTGCATGTGATTTACTGCTATACCTTCGATTTGATATATAAAATGACCATATTCGGTCAAAAATAAAATTGGACCCCTATTTGACCCCTCGGGCCATGACCATTTTTGACCCAGAGGCCACCATATGAACAAATCTGAATCAGCGTTAACTATCGATCATTCATACAAAGTTTCGTCGAAATCGGCCTGGCAGTTCGTGAGAAGAAGATTTTTTGACAATTTGACCTACTTTTCAACGGCGGACATCTTGGATTTTGTGATGATCTCCATTTTAACAAAAATGAACAGGCTTCACCAACAAACCATTTCAGTTAAGTTTGGTCAATATCGGCCAAGCAGTTCACAAGAAGAAGTCCTTTGAAATCTTTAGTAAAAGAACAACCTTTTGACCTATCGGTGGCCATCTTGGATGACGTAATCATCTGATTTTGGCAAAACAAGCTCCAGAGTGATCGACTAGTCGATACCTTCGATTTGATATATTATATGACCATATTCGGGGAAAAATATAATTTGACCCCTAGTTGACCCCTCGGGCCACGCCCATTTTTACACAGGGGCCACCATATGAACAAATCTGAAACAGCGTTAACTATCAATCATTCATACCAAGTTTCGTCGAAATCGACCTGGAGGTTTGTGAGAAGATTTTTTGTCAATTTGACCTACTTTTCAACGGCGGACATCTTGGATTTGGTGATGACCTCAATTTTGACAAAAAAATGAACAGGCTTCACCAACAAACCATTTCAGTTAAGTTTGGCCAATATCGGCCAGCAGTTCACAAGAATAATACGTTTGAAATCGTAAAACAAATTTTTTACCTTTCGGTGGCCATCTTGGATGACAAAATCATCTGATTTAGACAAAACATGCTGTAGAGTGATCGTCTCGTCGATACATTCGATCCGATATACTATATATATTCGATCCGATATATACTATATGGCCATATTCTGTCAAAAATAAAATTTGACCTCCATTTGACCCCTCGGACCACACCCATTTTTGACCCAGGGGCCACCATATGAACAAATCTGAAACAGCGGTAACTATCAATCATTCTTACCAAGTTTCGTCGATATCGGCCTGGAGGTTTGTGAAAGTTTTTTTAGAAGATGACAATTTGACCTACTTCTCAACGGCGGCCATCTTGGATTGGTAATGACCTCCATTTTAACAAAAATGAACAGGCTTCACCCACAGATCATTACAGTTAAGTTTGGCCAATATCGGTCAAGCAGTTCACAAGAAAAAGACGTTTGAAATCTTTAGTAAAAGAATGACCTTTTGAACTATCAGTGGCCATCTTGGATGACGTAATCATCTGATTTAGACAAAAAATTCTCCAGAGTGATCGTCTCGTCAATACCTTCGATTTGATATATTATATGACTATATTCGGTTAAAAATAAAATTTACACCTATTTGACCCCTCGGGCGACGCCAATTTTTGACCCAGGGGCCACCATATGAACAAATCTGAAACAGTGCTAACTATCGATCATTCATACCCAGTATTGTCGAAATTGGCCTGGCGGTTCGTGAGAAGAAGATTTTTTAAGAATTTGACCTACTTCTCAATGGCGGCCATCTTGGATTTGGTGATGACCTCCATTTTAGCAAAAATGAACAGGCTTCAACCACAGACCATTACAGTTAAGTTTGGCCAATATCGGCCAAGCAGTTTACAAGAAAAAGACGTTTGAAATCTTTAGTAAAAGAATGACCATTTGAACTATCGGTGGCCATCTTGGATGACGTAATCATATGATTTAGACAAAAAAATGTTCCAGAGTGATTGTCTCGTCAATACCTTCGATTTGATATATTACATGACTATATTCGGTTAAAAATAAAATTTGACCCCTATTTGACCCCTCGGGCGACGCCTATTTTTGACCCACGGGCCACCATATGAACAAATCTGAAACAGCGCTAACTATCGATCATTCATACCAAGTATCGTCGAAATCGGCCTGGCGGTTCGTGAGAAGAAGATTTTTTAAGAGTTTGACCTACTTTTCCATGGCGGCCATCTTGGATAGTCGATGACCTCCATTTTAACAAATCTGAAATGGCATCACCCATATATCATCCCTGTGAAGTTTAACCAATATCGGCTCAGCAGTTCGGGAGAAGAAGATGATTGAAAATGTTCACGGACGGACGGACGGACGACGGACGACGGACGACGGATGACGGACACTTTGCCATAACAATAGCTCACATGAGCTTTGCTCAGGTGAGCTAAAAAGGGAGATAACTAAAAAATTAGCTACGCAAGAGTTGTCATTCTTGTGCGCGACACACCTCCGGGTCGTGGTCTATGCATTTGTGAAGTTTCATGAAAATATTCCAAAGGGTGGTCAAGTTATGCTCCGGAGAGGAAATCAGTGCGCGAAAACAAAAAAGGGAGATAACTCAAAAATTAGCTATGCAAGAGTTGTCATTCTTGTGCACGACACACCTTCGGTTCTGGTCTAGTTGAATATGTGAAGTTTCATAAAAATATTCCAAAGGGTGGTCGAGTTATGGTCAATCAGTGCGCGAAACAAAAAAGGGAGATAACTAAAAAATTAGCTATGCAAGAGTTGTCATTCTTGTGCGCGACACACCTTCGGGTCGTGGTCTATGCATGTGTGAAGTTTCATGAAAATATTCCAAAGGGTGGTGGAGTTATGCTCCGGACACGAAATCAGTTCGAGAGACGAAAAAGGGAGATAACTAAAAAATTAGCTATGCAAGAGTTGTCATTCTTGTGCGCGACACACCTTCGGGTCGTGGTCTATGCATGTGTGAAGTTTCATGAAAATATTCCAATGGGTGTTCGAGTTATGCTCCGGACAATAAGTGTCTGCGGCGGACGCGGACGCGGACTGTCAAATCCATAGTATCCCCCGACGGAGTCCGGGGGATACAATTATTGCAACCGCTGAACATAGGGTACTTAATTGTAACACGAGCAGTCTCTAAGCTGACATATCACTATGTATAGTTCTCGTGTTATTCATTTTCACACTGAGGAGCCAGGATACAGGACAGGCCACGTGATCAAATGGACACCTGTCGGTAGGTATTGGAGGGCATGGCGCTAATTTCTAGTAGAAGTAGAATCCTGATTGTCCCACATTTGAGTGTCCAGTAGTCCCGATTGTCCCACATTTGGTTTTTACAGGTAACTGGATTTTGCAGATTTCAGGCTATAGTCTTTTCAATAAAGTAACATTGTATGCCAGTTATACTTGTATATATGTAAATATAAATAAAATTAATATATTAATACAAAATAAAGTGGCATACAATTTTGTTATAAGTTTTAGTTTAAATTAGTGTTTCAAAGTGTGTATTGTTAAATAATCCAATTATCTACAGTTCTTTGATGATTAGTAAAGCCAATTGACTAATATAACATCAAAGGAAATTGATTATAAACAGTGTACATCAATTGGTGAGAAGGGCATCTGTACTTACGTTGGTTCCAGTAGATGAAGTTGAAGACGTATGGTTTGAAGCTTTGGAAGCTGCTGACGCAGAAGAGCTCCCAGTTGACGTCACCCCCTTCACTGACTACGTCACCGAGCAGTGGGTTGACAGGGGCGACAAGGCCATATGGAATCACTATGCCACACAGGGACCCAGGACAACTAACCATCTAGAAGGCTGGTACAACAAACTCAAGAAGACAGTTCACCACGCACATCTAAACATCTTTTACATTACAGAAATCATGCAGCAAATCGAGGCAGCATCGTACATTAAGAATCTACAGATTGAGGCTGGAGGTGCACGCCCTGTGAAACGTAGACGGTACCGACATATCGAGCAGCGACTCGGCAACTTAAGATGCGTCTGCAGACTTGGCGAACTGACGATGATGGAGTACGCTGATGCCGCATCAAACCTGTTCCATATCTAGACGTCATAGACTGATATATATGTATACTATTTATTAACAAGAGGGCCATGATGGCCCTAATTCGCTCACCTGACTCCATGAACACCAGATGAGAATGTGACATTGAGTTCATGTGTTTTAAAAAAATTGTGCTATTTTTAGATGGCGGTCATCTTGGATTAAGCGATGACTCTCATTTTACAAAATCTGAAAATGCTTCATCCAGCATCGGCCATGTGGTTCCTGAGAAAAAGACGTTAAAAATCTTGAATAAATGGACCTTTTGGTGGCCATCATGGATGACATAATCATCCGATTCCGACAAATATTGCACCAGAGTGATCGCCTCATTGATACCTTCAATTTGATATACGACATGACCATATTCAGTCAAAAATAAAATTTGACCCCAATTTGACCCCACAGGCCACGCCCATTTTTGACCCCGGGGTCACCATTTTAACAACTTTCAAAGAGCAATGTACATCGATCATTCATACCAAGTTTCGTCGAAATCCGGCTAGCGGTTCATGAGAAGAAGATTTTTTAAGAATTTATGCTATTTTTAGACGGCGGCCATCTTGGATTAGCGATGACCTCCATTTTAACAAATCTGAAAAGGCTTCACCCATGGACCATAACTTTTAAGTTTGGCTACCATGGGCCAAGCGGTTCATATGAAGAAGAATTTTGAAATCTCTAATAAAAGAACGACCTTTTGACATTTCGGCGGCCATCTTGGATGACATAACAATCCGATTTGGACAAAAAATGTACCAGAGTGATCGCCTCATTGATACCTTCGATTTGATATATAACATGACCATATTCGGTCAAAACAAAAATACCCAAATTTGACCCCACGGGCCACGCCCATTTTTGACCCCGGGGTCACCATTTTAACAACTTTGAAAGAGCAATGTACATCGATCATTCCTACCAAGTTTCGTCGAAATCCGGCAAGCGGTTCATGAGAAGAAGATTTTTTAAGAAGTTATGCTATTTTTAGACGGCGGCCATCTTGGATTAGCGATGACCTCCATTTTAACAAATCTGAAAAGGCTTCACCCATGGACCATAACTTTTAAGTTTGGCTACCATGGGCCAAGTGGTTCATGTGAAGAAGAATTTTGAGATCTCTAATAAAAGAACGACCTTTTGACCTTTCGGCGGCCATCTTGGATGACATAACAATCCGATTTCGACAAAAAATGCACCAGAGTGATCGCCTCATTGATACCTTCAATTTGATATATGACATGACCATATTCGGTCAAAAAATAAAATTTGACCCTTATTTGACCCCACGGGGCACGCCCATTTTTGACCCCGGGGTCACCATTTTAACAACTTTCAAAGAGTAATGTACATCGATCATTCCTACCAAGTTTCGTCGAAATCCGGCAAGCGGTTCATGAGAAGAAGATTTTTTAAGAATTTATGCTATTTTTAGACGGCGGCCATCTTGGATTAGCGATGACCTCCATTTTAACAAATCTGAAAAGGCTTTACCCATGGACCATAACTTTTAAGTTTGGCTACCATGGGCCAAGCGGTTCATGTGAAGAAGAATTTTGAAATCTCTAATAAAAGAACGACCTTTTGACCTTTCGGCGGCCATCTTGGATGACATAACAATCCGATTTGGACAAAAAATGCACCAGAGTGATCGCCTCATTGATACCTTCAATTTGATATATGAAATGACCATATTCAGTCAAAAATAAAATTTGACCCTAATTTGACCCCACGGGCCACGCCCATTTTTGACCCCAGGGTCACCATTTTAACAACTTTGAAAGAGCAATGTACATCGATCATTCCTACCAAGTTTTGTCGAAATCCGGTTGGCGGTTCTTGAGAAGAAGATTTTTTAAGAATTTGTGCTATTTTTAGACAGCGGCCATCTTGGATTACGTAATGACGTCATTTTAACAATTTTGTAATCCCCCTACCTAAGGACCATGACCATGAAGTTTGGTGACTATAGACCCAATGGTTACCGAGGAGAAGACGTTTGAAAATGTTCACGGACGACGACGGACGACGGACGACGGACGACGGACGACGGACGACGGACACATTGCGGTAACAATAGCTCACATGAGCTTCGCTCAGGTGAGCTAAAAAATCGAGACGTTTCTAATGTACTGATAATGTACTGACAAAACAGGTGTATTTTCTTATATATATAACTAGAAAAGCTTTATTAAAAGTTTCTTATCAACTTCTGTTTTTCATTTCAATCCTGTATCTCCAATTTGAAAGTGGAAACCGAGCATACTCCAAATAACCATAGGGCTATGATATTACCTGTAACAAAATCATGATTGTCCCACATGGAAAATGACCAAATTTAACAAATATGGGACATTCAAAGGACGGAATGTCCTGAAATTCTACATTTTCTATTTACAGCGCACAATATGGCTCACAGCCTAGAGATTCCTCCGTAGAGGGTGAACTACTACATCACAGAAGTCACTTCCATGTTTTTAGCCACGCTGAAGTGGCTACCAATAAAATGAAAATGTGATGTACCACAACAATCCTCACAAAACGTAGCTGGTTTGGAATTTCATAAGGTATCTTTTCTCATGAACATAATATGACCAAATCATAGGAAAATGTACCTTATGACAATTGCCACCAGCCTAGCTATGTTTGTTTGGAATTTCATAAGGTACCTTTTTCCTTCAACTGAATAGTGTTAACTGATAGGGAAATGCACCTTATGGTAATTGACACCAGTCTAGCTATGCTGGTTGAGAATTATATAAGTTACCTTTTCTCATGAACTGAATATCGCCCACTCATAGGAAAATGTACCTTATGATAAATGACACCAGTATAGCAATGCTGGTTTCGAATTTCATAAAGCACCTTTTCACATGAACTGAATATGGCCAACACAAATGAAAATGTACCTTATGATAATTTACACAAGCCTATCGATGCTGGTTTGGAATTTCATAAGGTACATTTGCCCATGAACTGAATATGGTCAACTAATAGGAAACGGTACCTTATGGTAATTGACTCCAACCTAGCTAAACTGGTTTGAAATTTCATTATCTACATTTTCCCTTGAACTGAATATGGTCATAGGAAAAGGTACCTAGTGATAATTGACTCCAGCCTAGCTATACTGGTTGAGAATTGCATATGGTACCTTGTCCCATGAATTGAATATGGCCGACTAATTGGAAAGGGTATTGTGATAAATGACACCAGCATATTGGTTTCAAATTTATAAGGTACATTTCCCCATAACTGAATATGGTCAACTGATAGGAAAAGGTACCTAGTGATAATTGACACCGGCCTAGCCATACTGGTTGAGAATTTCATTTGGTACCTTGTCCCATGAACTGAATATGGCCGACTAATTGGAAAGGGTATTGTGATAATTGACACCGGTCTAGCTATGCTGCTTGAGCAGTTCATAATGTATATTTTCCCATGAACTAAATATTGGTCAGCTCATGGTAAAATGTATCTTATGATAGTTGACACCAGCCTAGCTATACAGGTTTGAAAGGTGCGTTGTCCCATGAACTGAATATGGCCAAACTATAACAAAATGTACCTGATGATAATTGACACCAGCCTAGCTATGCTCATATGAAAATGTACCTTGTGATAATTGACACCATGCTGGTTTGGAATTTCATAAGTTACCTTTTCCCATAAACTGAATATGGCAAAATAATAGAAAAATGTACATGATGATAACTGAAACCAGCCTATGTACCTTTATACATTAACTGAATATATTTAACTCATATGAAAAGGTACCTTATGATAATTGACACCGGCCTAGCTCTGCTGCTTGAGAATTTTATAAGGTACTGTCAGCTCGTAGGGAAATGTACCTAATGATAATTGACATTTTCCCATGAATTGACCATGTCCAACTCGTATGAAAATGTACCTTATGATAATTGACAGGTACATTTTCCCATGAACTGAATATTGTCAGCTCGTAGGGAAATGTACCTAATGATAATTGACATTTTCCCATGAATTGACCATGTCCAACTCATATGAAAATGTACCTTATGATAATTGACACCAGCCTAGATATTCTGGTTGACAATTTCATAAGGTACCTTTTTCCATGAACTGAATATGACCAACTCATAGAATATGTACCTTATGATAATTGACACAAGCCTAGCTATGCTGGTTTGAAATATATTTCATAAGGTGCCTTTTCCCATGAACTGACTATCGCCAACTCATACGAAAATGTACCTTATGATAATCGACACCAGCCTAGCTATGCTGGTTTAGAATTTCATAAAGTGCACTTTTCCCATGAACTGAATATGGCTAACTCATAGGAAAATGAACCTTTTGATAATTGACACCAACCTAGCTATGCTGGTTTGAAAATTTATTTCATAAGGGGCATTTTCCCATGAACTGATTATGGCCAACTGATACGAAAATGTACCTTATGATAATTGACACCAGCCTAGCTATGCTGGTTTAGAATTTCATAAAGTACACTTTTCCCATGAACTGAATATGGCTACCTCATAGGAAAATGAACCTTTTGATAATTGACACCAACCTAGCTATGCTGGTTTAGCATTTCATAAAGTACACTTTTCCCATGAACTGAATATGGCTAACTCATAGGTAAATGAACCTTATGATAATTGACACCAATAAATGACACCAGCCTAGCTATGCTGGTTTAGAATTTCATAAAGTACCCTTTCTCATGAACTGAATATGGTCAGCTCATGGGAAAATGTACCTTGCGATAATTGACATCCGCCTAGCTATACTGGTCTGAAATTTCATAAGGTACATTTTCCCATGAATTGAATACTTTCAATACATACAGAAACGTACCTTATGATAATTGACAGCAGCCTACTAGGCATACTGGTTGAGAATTTTATGAATTACCTTTTCTCATGAACTGAATCTAGCCCAGTTTAAGAAGTATGCACATCTGACCTACATATATATAACTACAAAATACAACAGGATACCATATTTAGTAGCATTGTTATTCCAAAGGAATATTAGTATTATGTAGTCTGAAAAAGCCATTCCGGGGTATTCAAAACATAATCTAGTCCAGCTTAAGAAGTATGCACATCTGACCTACATACATAGTATATGAGAGTCGAAATGATACCACCTCCCTCTGGAAGTCACCAGCTACGCGCGGTGACTCCCATCAGGAGGTGGTATCATCGTTGACTCTCATATACTACTTGGTTTTCCGCCACTGTTATCACGGTATGGAGGAGAAGAGTGAACATACAATTTCATCAACCGCGAGACCATATACTTCCTCGAATACATATACTTACACCCTATTAGAGATAGAAATCCGTAAGTTATACTCAATATAATACAGCAATCTGTCTTACATAGCAAAACCTGTTATACATATCAACAATTTACACCCTATTAGAGATAAAAATCCATTGGTTATACTCAGTATAATGCCTACCATAAAGCAAATGAGAGAGCAAGCTAAGAGTTGGGGAATTTCCTTAAGAGGTTTGAGACTCAAGAAAGCTATAGCAGATAGGATAAGTGACGCGCGAGCCATCCTTCGCAAGGAGAGGCTGCTGCGTGCGGTTTCGACCGGATGACTGCCTGCCGACCCCGAAAAACGATCCGAGAAATTGGAGAACGAGACGACGGCCAGTCTGCGTGCCACTGCTTACGCGCAGCGTGTAAAAGAAGATCCCAGCGCACGCAGAAAACCACTATTCAATGTGGAATACAAAAAGGATTTATCAAAGTCTGGTGGGGAGACCTCCTAAGAGGAGCAGAGAGCTCGCCAGATATTTAGTGGAGGAGGGTCACAGGATTCTCGCCGAAGAAGCCGAAGTTAGAGAAACTGTTGATAGGGGTAGGAGGAAGATAGTCTGGACCTTCGAGAGAGGGGTAGAAGGGGAGATCGCGAATCGCATAATGAATAAAATTCGTCCAGAGATGACCACGGCCTGTTATCTGAGGTATTCATGCTCGTATCGTATTAGGAACATCGAGACCGACGCTACAGCGATCTTTCACAAAACCTCACCGGGCAGTCCGTGGATAAACGAGATCACCAAAGCTGAGAGTTGGATAACCGATAGAGAGAAAGGTCGAATGGACATCGACAAAGTCGATAGACCAAACACAACATGGACCTTCGTACGTTGGATATCGGTCGAGGTGAAGATTATCGACGCTCAACAACTTCTCATGGGAGCGGGAAAACTCCCCGATTGGTTAAGACAGAAAAAGGGAATGTATTCCGTCGACACGTACGACGACTACTTGTGTCTGTTTAGGTGCATAGCCATTCACCGTGGATGGAGACCCGACCGCTGTTGTGAGGAGGCACGAGCTCTGGCTCGCGAATACCTTGGTCACGATAACGGACCGGATAGTAAGGGAATCCCCCTGGATGATATTAAGAAGGTCGAAGAGCATTTCAAGCTGGGCATTCGTATATACGAGCCCACCGCCGACGGAGTGTGGTACCTCATGAAATCTCCGGCAAACTACGACGCGGTTGGGGAGAAGACCATGACGATAGGAATGTTTGGAGGTCACTCGTTCCTCATCAAGAACCTCCGCAAGATGACGAACGAGTACGGGTGCACCGAATGTCAGCAACGGTTCACAAAGTCGTGTAACATGCACAGGTGGCATGTAGCATGGGTGGGAAGACCGTGGTGATATGTCCAGGTAAGAGAGACCGCAGTCGGCCTACGAGATGGCGTTCTATCCCAAGGGGTCAGCGAGCGCGATGTCGATTCAATGGTTGAGCAGAGAAGAGGAGAGGGTGGGAAAACACATACATCACGCGAGATGCGGTCACGGCGGCGAGAGGTGGGTGGCCGGCGATCCGGTCGTCGGCTACTGTCACGAGACCAAGACCGTGTTTCAGTTTCACGGATGCTACTGGCACGGGTGTCCGACGCATTGCAGGAGAGGTAACACGATATCGCTGTACACGAGGATGCCAAGATAAGGGAGGCGGGTTACGAGCTGGTGGTGATGTGGGAGTGCGAGTGGTTGAATGAGGGGAATCCCCACTATCCACCACCGCCGCGCGAGGAGGTGATGACTCTGTACCCTCACCAGATAGTCTACGACTTCGAGGCGTATCTCGACAAATCGAAAACCACGCGACCCACCAAAGACCTGACCTTCGAGGTCGAGCACGTCCCTATATCGGTGTCGTTGGGGGATACGATGCACGAGGGGATCACCCACATCTGCGAACGAGATCCCGACACGCTGGTCGTGAAGTTCGTGACCGAGTTGCAGAGGAGAGGCAAAGTCATCAGGGAGGGGGTTAGGAAGAAGTATCTGCCGACCGACATAGAGATGCTGTCGAAACCTCAGCGAAGATTGTCTGGTGGATCGACCAAGTCCCGGTGGTGGGGTTCAACTGCAGCAGGTACGACCTGAACCTCATCAAGCAGTACCTTGTCGAGAAGTTGGCGACCAACGTGAATAAGGTGATGGTCGGAAAGAGGGCCAGCATGACGATGTTTCTGTTTACCCCGGAGTTTAGATTTCTCGACATCATCCATTATCTGGGACCCGGTACCACGTACGACCGGTGGGTTAAGATGTACAACTGTAAAACGGTAAAGTCTCACTTCTCGTACGAGTGGTTCGATTCCCCAGAAAAACTCGACCATCCGGGGCTGCCCGACTATCCCGAGTGGTACTCGAATTTGAAGGGTGAGTTCCTACTGTCGTTGTCCGAGAGGAAAGAGTGCAAGAAGGTCTTCCGAGAAAAGGGGTTGAAGACGTTCCAGGAATGGTTGTGACACTACAACGACTTGGATGTCGGACCGTTCCTGGAGGCACTGACTAAAATGACGGAGTTCTACAGGGGGAGAGGTGTGGACATACTCAAGGACGCTGTGTCTCTGCCCGGTGTTTCCCTTCAGTACCTGCTCCGTGGGTCGATCGATGGGAAGGCGGACACGCCCGAGCTGTGGGCACCGAAGGGTGAGACTTACGCGATGATGAAGGAGGGGTTGGTTGGCGGTCCATCCATGGTGTTCTCCAGATACGCCGAGGCTGGCAGGTCGACGATCAGGGGTCAGGTAGGGAGTTGGGAGGAGAAGATGTGCAAGGCGGTGATGGGTTACGACGCCAACGCGCTGTACCTGTCTACCCTGTCGAAAGACATGCTGTGCGGGGAGAAGATATGGACGTGTAACGACCCGGAAAGACAGTCTCATATAGACCGTTTCGTGAGGAGGGTCAGGCGCGACGAGTGGTTCGGATTTGCAGAGTTGGATATAGACGTCCCGGAAACGTTGCGAGACAAGTTCTCGGAAATGTCGCCGCTGTTCGTTAATCGAGAAGTTGATGAGACCGAGGTTCCGCAGCACATGAAAGACTACCTGACCAGGACCGGGAGAACTAGGGTCGAAGGTCAGAAAAAGCTTGTGGGGGCACTGTCCGCCAAGACGATGATCATATACTCCCCGCTGCTAAAGTGGTATCTGGAGCACGGTCTGGAAGTCAAGGCGGTGCATAGGGTGATAGACTACACGCCCGGCAAACCGTTCCAATGGTTCGTGGAAGAGGTCACCGCCGCCAGACGGACGGGGGACGTCGACAAGAGCAAGGCGGTGTTGGCGGAGATATTCAAACTGGTCCGCAACGCGTGTTGTGGCAAGCTGATAGAGGCTCAAGAGAGACACATGAACACCACTTATACGAAGGATGAGAAGACTGTCGACCGGGCACTGAGGTCGGCGTGGTTCGAAGACCTGGAGGAGATTGTGGAGGCTTACGAGATATCGAGCAGGAAGACTCTAGTGGTGATCAAAAGACCGTTTCAGTGTGGCATAGCGGTCTACCATTTGGCCAAGCTCCAGATGTTGGAGTTCTACTACGACTTCTTGGACAAGTACGTGGATCGCGGATATTTCAAGCTTATACAGATGGACACTGACATCATGTACTTCGCGGTGTCGGAGAAGACGCTGGCGGCGGTGTTGAGAAAGAAGATGAAGAGAAAGTTCAATAAGGAGAAGGCCGAGTGGTTGGCGTGGGACGAGTGGAGCAACAGAACGCCGGGACTGTTCAAGCCGGAATTTCAGGGAGATAGAGCCATCGCTCTGTGTAGCAAGTGCTACTACGTGGACGGTGACGGAAGCTCTAAGCACTCGGCCAAGGGGATGTCGAGGAGATCTAACGATCTGACTTGGTGTAGGTACAATAGCACTCTCAAAGGGAGAAGGGACATGGCGGAGAACAGGGGATTCCGAATGGTTAACGGTGTGATGAAGACGTACAATCAGGAGAAGTTGGGGCTGTCGGCGTACTACGACAAGAGGAGAGTGATGGAAGATGGTATACACACCGAGCCTATAGATAGGTAAACAAACAAAAAGAACTCCGACTGACCGACTATGACGACGGGGGGGTCTGGGGGTAGCTGGGTGTCAGAAGGCACCGCAAGAAGTTCTTCGCGAACAAACCCGCGCGATGGGCCACTGTCGAGGTAGTAGAGCATGGGCTCATCGAGTTTGATAATAGATCGATCCAGATGATATACATTAAGATACCACACGGGATCAGTCGCGCGGCGGCGGCCACCCTCGAGCTCTCCCGGTTGATAGAGGTACCGGACGTCAACATCCGACGGAAGCCGTTTCTCCGCTAAACCAACGGGTCGCCCACGCGAGACGGCGGAGGGATTGTGCGCCACCTTTTCGCCTTCATGGCATCTACGGGCTTCTTACCGAGCAATCTGGTCACCTCACCATTCAGTGCGGAGACCACGGCGGGCAGCCTGGCTACCCACTCGGTCAATCGCGTATGAGGGTCTACAAGCTCTTTGGCATATTGGTGTCCGAACAGCCTCTCAGCCAGGGTTCGATTGAACCACTCCACACGATCCCCTGGTCTCGGTGGATGTCGACGCGGCCGCGTCTGACAGAAACGTCGTGTTTAGCCAACAGCTGAGAGACCGCGCCCATAAACTCGCGGCCGGGATCGACCTGGAGAAGATTCGGCCATTTGAGACGACTCCTCTTATATACTCGGGAAAGAGCCTCGGCCACCTCCTTAGACTCCTTCGTGACCAGCAGCTCAGCCCCCCTTATAGTGACTCGCTACGTCAACGATTGTCAGTGCGTACTTGTACGTCTTGCGACCGACGCGATCGTGAGGGAGAAACAGGAGGTCTGCTTGGTGTACTTCGTTTCGGCCGCGGAATATTGTGAGGCACGGGCAAATAGATCTGCCAGATGGCCTGCTTCTTGAGCCATTCCTTGGCTGCGTTTTCAGAAACCTTGGTTGCCGCCGCGAGGTTCTTGATGACCATGAGCCCCTTCCAGTAGCCGTGGGGGCTGTAGTATGTGTTCGCTAGCTTGCGCGCTAGTCAAACCGATAGTTTGGTATCAAGCTTGCACGTGTCCATCGTATGCGAGGTATTCTAGTAGATCGAACAGTCTCCAACATGCCCTCTCCAGATCGTTCGGTAACTGCGTCGTCAATACTAAACCTTTGTTGGAAGTTTCGCTGCAGCTGCCGTTCAATCTCCGATTGCTCTGAAGGAACTCGGGGGAATCTAACATCCGCTTTGCGAAAAGGGTTGCCGCTTTTTCGTCCTCGCGCCACATCTCTAGAGAATCTTGGGCCAGATTGATCAGACCCTTTGCGCCAGCTAAACGGTGTTTAAGGGCCGTGTAGCCTACATCGAGCAGAGCGAAATAAAGCTCGTCAACTAACATCGTTCTATATATATATGTTATTTAAAAAAGTTCAATTGCTTATTGCTTTTGCAATATAGTAGCTGACGAGACCTGTCGCAACCATTCACACGACGACGAACGAGATCTCGCGGTCTTTTTGGGCGTCTGACGGCACATAGAAATCTGAAAGCTGGGGCTCGGGATCCAGCGGCACTAGACTTTTCTGCAGATATGCCCGCGCGTACTCGCGGATGGCGTCGTCAACGTTCCGGAAAGTTTGCACGGCGTGATTCTCGCGGCGAAGATCTTCGTTGATCCAGTCCAGACGGGCGGTTCGTTTTTGTGACCATGCTTCGTCTGCGCTCTGGAGTTGTTCTATAGCTGAATCGTGACGCTTGCGCTCCTCATCCGCGTCCGAGCTTTTCATTTTCAAGAATAGAAAGTTGCTACCGCTGAACGCCAATGCGTTCACCACCGCGCCACCTACGAGTATTACGATCAAATCCATTATTTCCATATATTAGCAGGTAGAATTCCAGCTTTAATTAGATAATCTCGGGTCCCAACTGCGGCCGCTACATCTAAGGTCACGAGACCTACGTCTCTCGCAGTCATGTCCAACTTGGGAGCAGGCCCTCCGAAGGCCATCTTTGATAGTCGAGCAAACCCGATACTGAGACCCAATATCACCACGGCGTGATAAACCACATTCACTACCACCAACAACCCACGGGATGATCCAGGTAGGAGCTACAGCAATCGGGGATTGCACCGACAGTTCCTGCGGAGATTGAACAGCAGCTGTCTTCGGATGTTTTGCTCCAACACTCTTGGGGGTGCAATCGGAGATTGCTGCCCACAACTGCCGCTCCTGAGCTGGAGCTGGAACAAATAACGACTGTTTAGCCTCTCGAAGCTCGGCGAGTATTTTATCTTTTTTAGCTTTTCGGGTGGCAGCCGCTGCCCGCCCAGCTGCCTGTCTTTTTGGGTTTTTGTGTCGTGCAATCGGAGATAGTTCATCCAACACTGTTGGGGGAGCAATCGGGGATAGTTCCCCCAACACCGTTGGTGGTGCAATAGTGGATTGCTGCTCCGTCACTCTCGCAGGTGCTTGTCGCTCCTGAGCTGGTGCGTCTTGTGTCATCATTTTCTTGAGCTTATAGTTCGTGGGCATATATGTCCCAATGACAGTGCTTAGCCGTGGTCAACGCGGTTGTCAGCGGAGCTATGTACATTCCAAACTTGTGATAAATTGAGCAGCAGGCTGTTCTAAGAGTGTGTCCTACAAAAGGGTCAGTCTCTAGATCACCAATCAACCCCGCGGTATTTGGTATAGGAAGAAGTATACTAACAGCGGTAGCATACAAATGAATAGCCGCTGATCCAAGAGTTTTCGTCATCTCCGCACCTAACCTAGATTCGTATCGCGCATACATTTTATCAACCTCCGCATCTGACATCTTGTCCACCTGACAAACTGAGAGACGCCTACCGAAATACTGCTCCGATTGTCCCCCAGCAACCAGCGCAGCTAGCCGCTCGCGTCGCGTCGTGTTTTCACTTTCTTTCAGGAAATATACCGTATCGGCAGTCGTGTCGGCAGTCTTCCTACAGGTCCAGTCGTGTCGGCAGTCATACCGACAGTCGGCACGACTGTTTCTTCCATTAGCTGATCGAGAAGTTTGTCGCAGTTCACTATTTTATTTTTAATAATTAGTACTATTCTGACTAACCTTATATTGCCAAGCGCACTATCCGATACTTATGATCACCGTTATGCTCGCAACAAAGCTATAATTGCTAAACAAGTATTAAGCGGAGCAACAAATTGATTCACACATTGTTCAGCAATTGTTCAGCATTTGTTAACCATTGTTCAACATTGTTAAGCATTTGTTAAGCATTGTTAAGCATTGTTAAACATTTGTTGAGCATTGTTCAGCATGTGTTCAGCAAATGCTCAGCATTGTTAAGCATTTGCTCAGCAGTTACTAACGAGCGTTAAGCTGCGCTTATTACTTTGTAAGCAGTTGGTTGATCAGTCTTCAGCAGAAGCTTGGCGTGCTTAGTTTCCGAAATCATCTGTCGAACCTCCAGGCGCTCCTCGCGCGTTGGGATAACGTCGTTCTCTCGAAGACAGTCATCGAATGAGTCTCGGTCCTTGCAGTGAAAGAGGGCGACCCATTTCGTTTGCTCGCGCAGATCCTTGAGGACACCGTTGTACTTCTGCGTGGAGATCCATACGCTTTGCCCCGCATGCCGGCCAGAAAATGCGAGCTCGGAGAGCATGTCCTTCTTTTTGGTTATCGCCGCCTTGGCCGAGCAGTCGTCAATCACGGGGAGCGCTTAGAGCCGGCAGAAAATTGCTTTCTGGCTTCGTCCCACTGCTGGTGCGCGTGAAGGCCCTGGCTGTATAATTGATTGGGGACTCCCTCGATCGTCACCTTGACCTTTGTGATTTTTGGGTTATAGAATTTGTCGCTTTTTCTAGCCCCGAACGCGAACCGACCCTTCTCGAACAGCATCAGTATACCTTTCATCGAGCGGGCGGGGACGTTGACATCAATATTCCACAATGTGTCGCTTTTGTCTTTCGTCATCTTGCGATGGCGAAGAACTCAGTCGTAAAGTATGGCAACGCGCCAAGCGTACTGGGTTCTGATCAATCGCGCGGGCATCGTGACCATGTCGTACTCCAGCGAAACATTGTCGATCGTATACGTCGATGCCATGTCAGTGGCTATGATAACTCGGCCGTAGTCGTTAAACGTTAGTTCGTATTCGAGGCGGTCAGCCAAAGCACTCTGATAGTAGGGCATGTGACTCTCCAGCAACTCAAAGTCGAGCGGGATGTAGAAGCGGTTGCCGTAAGCGGCCGCGATCGCGTTGTCGCTCGTGTTGTTATCTACCTTGTTACCAGCCCCGATACTAAGTCTGGTTACGTTCTTATTTTTGCTGGTGTCAATACTCTGATAGACCGCGTTTTCACGCTCTTGCACCGTCTTCCACAGGTACTGGTAGCATTGTGAAAGCGAGGCGAACAGTCCCCAGCACAATGACGTCGCTAGCTCCGAAGTTGGGGAAGCGGGCCAAGAGCTGCTGGTTCTGGTTGATTGTCGATGGGTTGTTCGTAATAATGACGCTCTGTCTCACGCCTTTCGACCCGAGCGGCTCCTGCAGTCTGCGGTATGGATTGAGTTTGCGACCGTATTGACTCAAAGACATATTTAGTAACTCTATTAAACCCGTATGGTTTTTTCTTTAATACATCGTTAAAGATGGCTGGTTACGATATTGTAATATTGGAAAAAAAAGAAAAACAATTTGCAACGTCCGTCCGTCCGTCCGTCCGTCCGTCCGTCCGTCCGTCCGTCCGTCCGTCCGTCCGTCCCTCCGTCCGTCCGACCGTCGTCCTCCGTCCCTCCCTCCCTCCCTCCCTTCCCTCCTCCCTCCCTCCCCTCCCTCCCTCCCTCCCTCCCTCCCTCCCTCCGTCCCTCCCCTCCCTCCTCCCTCTCTCTCTCGCCCTCCTCTCTTCTCTCTCTCTCCTCCACTCTCTCATCTATCTCCTCTCTCTCTTCTCTCTCTCTCTGTCCGACTCTCTCGCTCTCGTTTCCTGACCACCCTCCCTCCCTCCCTCCCTCCCTCCCTCCCTTCCCTCCCTCCCTTCCCTCCCTCCCTCCGTCCCTCCCTCCCTCCCTCATCCTCCCTCCCTCCCTTCTCGTCCTCCCACCCTCTCTCTCTCTCTAATCTCTCCTCTCTTCTTCCTCCTCCCTTCCCTCCCCTCCCTCCCTCCCTCCCTCTCTCTCTCTCTCTCTCTCTCTCTCTCTCTCTCTGTCCTCCCTACTCTCTCCTCCCTCCCTTTCCCTTCCTCCCTCCCTCCCTCCCTCCCTTCCCCCTCCCCCCCCTCCCCCCTCCCCTCTTATCCTTCTCTCCTTCTCTCTCCTTCCTTCCCTCCCTCCTTTCTCTCCTCTCCCTTCCCTCCCTCTTCCGCCTCCCTCCCTGGCCGACTCTTTTATCTCTTTGTCTGTCCCTCCCTCCCTCCCCCCCTCCCCTCCCCCCCCCCCCCCTCCCCTCCCTCCTCCTCCCTCCTCCCCTTCCCTCCCTCCCTAAACCCTCTCCCCTCATTCTCTCTCTCTCTCTCTCTCTCTCTCTCTCCCCATCTCTCCCTCCCTCTCTCTCCTCCCTCCCTCTCTCTCTCTCTCTCGGTCTCTCTCTCTCTCTCCATCTCTCTCTCTCTCTCTCTCTCTATCTCTCTCTCTCTCTCTGTCTGACTCTCTCTGTATCATCTCTCCCCTCTACTTTCCCTCTCTCTATCTTTCTGTCATTCTCTCTCTCTATCTTTATGTATGTATGTATGTCTGTCTGTCTGTATGTATGTCTCTCTCTATCTCGCTCTCTGTCTGTCTATGTCTCTCTGTGTGTCTCTTTCTCTATTACCTAGAAACTACAATATATATCTCCCCCGCACCCCCACCCACCTTCTCTCAACATCATTAGATAAAAACCATAATATTTCTCTCTCTATCTTTCAACATCGTTAGATAGAAGCACACTATATCTCTCTCAATAGCATTGGATAGAAAGCGCACATGTTGTGATTTTGTTTACAAGACAAAGTCAAGCGATCCATGATACTCTGTGGACATGACTAACAGAAACAAGTATGCATTGTAACTGCTGTTTTATTGCGCCTGCTAGGTTGTGTCACGGCCTGTGCTGTATTCACAGTTCATGACACAAGTACCTCTTACCAACAGCTGAAGTGAAGCTGTATGTAAAAAGGACAAAACTAATACGAAAAATAGTCAAAATGTGCTCAAAGACCACCAGGGATCGAGAAAATAATAGCATCACTGGAAGGACACACCTGGAGAATTTCTATAGCCGCCACGCTTCACTTAGCTTCGCTGATGTGAGTTTAAAAATACAAGACATAGTCAAGCGATCCGGGATAATTGGGGAACATGACTACCAGCACAAAATATGCATTGCAAGTGTGCGTCTAGTGCACCTGTTGCTGTAGTCCAGGATACAAACACATCTGACACAGCACTGGGTTAATCAAAAAAAGTAAATGTAAAACTTAACACAATTCATACCAAAAATGGGCAAAATGTGTATAACTCTCGAAGTGACAGTCGTGCTCAATGACGACTGAGATTGCGAAAATTGGGAATAATATCACTGAAGATTCTTAGCCTTGTTATTTTTTCTTAAAATGATCGTAAATGTACTAATACAGTTTCTATTATGCTTTGCTTTTGCCAGTATACTGGTATACCCTCAATACTGAGGCTTATCACTAGTGGATCATATTTTTATTCATAAGTACATGTACATACAATCAAATTCAATCAAATACAATCGATGTTCCCGGTATTTAGCCGGTACCAATTTACATCTGGGTGGGCTGAAGCAGTGTGGATAAAGTGTCTTGCTCAAGGACACAACGCACGCTAAGAATCTTCAGTGATATTATTCCCAATTTTCGCAATCTCAGTCGTCATTGAGCACGACTGTCACTTCGAGAGTTATACACATTTTGCCCATTTTTGGTATGAATTGTGTTAAGTTTTACATTTACTTTTTTTGATTAACCCAGTGCTGTGTCAGATGTGTTTGTATCCTGGACTACAGCAACAGGTGCACTAGACGCACACTTGCAATGCATACTTTGTTCTGGTAGTCATGTTCCCCAAGTATCCTGGATCGCTTGACTATGTCTTGTATTTTTAAGCTCACGTCAGCGAAGTTAAGTGCAGCTTGGCGGCTATAGAAATTCTCCAGGTGTGTCCTTCCAGTGATGCTATTACTTTATCGATCCCTGGTGGTCTTTGAGCACATTTTGACTATTTTTCGTATTAGTTTTGTCCTTTTTTACATACAGCTTCACTTCAGCTGTTGGTAAGAGGTACTTGTGCCATGGACTGTGAATACAGCACAGGCCTTGACACAACCGAACAGGCGCAATAAAACAGCAGTTGCAATGCATACTTGTTTCTGTTAGTCATGTCCACAGAGTATCATGGATCGCTTGACTTTGTCTTGTAAACAAAATCACAACATGTGCGGTTTCCATCCAATGATATTGAGAGAGATATAATGTGCTTCTATCTAATAATGTTGAAAGATAGAGAGATAAATATTATGGTTTCTATCTAATGATGTTGAGAGAAGGTGGGTGGGGTGCGGGGGAGAGATATATTGTGGTTTCTAGGTAATGATAGAGAAAGAGACACACAGAGAGACATAGACAGACAGAGAGCGAGATAGAGAGAGACATACATACAAACAGACAGACATACATACATAATGATAGAGAGAGAGAATGACAGAAAGATATATAGAGAGAGGGACAGATAGGGAGAGAGACAGACAGAGAGAAGATATACATACAGAGAGAGAGAGAGAGAGAGAGAGAGAGAGAGAGAGAGAGAGAGAGAGAGAGAGAGAGAGACATGGAATTGGGAGAGAGAGAAAGATATAGAGAGACAGACAGAGACAGACAGAGACATGGGTGTGGCAGAGAGAAAGGTGTTAAAATAAATACGGAATAATGAAACTCCATTTCGTTGCAAAGTGTTTTTCCGTTTTTTTCCATAAAATATTCCAATGCGCATTTAAGGCATTTCTACTTCGATCATTTAAAACGCATATTTTCAAGCGTCTCTCGAGATAATTTGAGAGAGAGAGAGAGAGAGAGAGAGAGAGAGACAGACAGACAGACAGACAGACAGACAGGCGTCCCGGAGGTAGGCAACGCCTACCCTGGTAGGCGTTGCCTACCTGACCGACAATGATGCGGTAGGCGTTGCCTACCTTGGTACGCGTCAATGACTAACTTATCGAAACGTGAATTAAAACGATAATATTTGCCTATTTCTTAAAATATAACATGTCTGTAATATATATTATACGGTTGTGTCCGTCTGTACGTCTGTACGTAGAGATAATCTGCGAGCTTGGTAAGTAGTATAGAGGGATTCAAAATGATACCACCTAACGGTGGCATCATTTCTCCACCCTCTATACTACTCCACCACCCCCCGAAAAATCAAAAATTGGTTAACGAGGAAATTGTCTCCCACCAACCACGAAAAATTCAAAATTGGTGTCATAAATACATCATGTTGTTTTCACGTCCAATTGAACATATAAATTTAATAGGTTATAATAAAATATTATAACAAAATGGATAATAAAATACACAACGAATTGGACGTTTATAATGATTTGGATGAAGGATTTTACGCTGTTGTTTCTACAGTATTAAAACACGGTAAAAATGACAATACTATGTGATATCGAATACATGAAATATCAGCGTAATTTATTACGCTGCGATAAAAACGTTGCATTTACAATATTAAACCGGCATTATGTCGCCGGTATAAGTATCAAATTTTATATAATGAAGCGACTAAATAGGATCGAGAAACACTACCGAAACATTATCAAACTAATTTTATAAAACAGTTTAAAATCAAAGATTCGTTTACGGATATGCGTTTCTACAATATCGCTTTTTAACGAAGAAATTGGAAAATTATTAGAAGAAATTGAAAATTATTGAACAGAACTAATTTAGTTATAATCACACCAAGCAGACGACAATGTTCCAATTACACGTGTTATGAACATGTAAATTAGGTGTCCATTTTATAGAGAGATTACACGATTACGTCTTCCAGGATGAAACATAAACACACTGTAATAGTGGTATCATTTTGAATCCCTCTATACTACTGTAATATACTATAATTTTTTAATAACTGTGTTGAAGAACTTTACGAAGAATACGGGGGGTTATAGTCCTATATATAAATTCTTCTATAAAATGAGAACACTAGGCGATATCGAATACATGAAATATCAGCGTAATTTATTACGCTCCGATAAAAACGTTGCATTTACAATATTATACCGGCAATTATGTCAACCATACAAGAGGCAAATACAAACATTAAGACGGATAATGCGTATCGGATATGAAACTAAGGTGTATTATATAAAATTGTTAAAAACCCAACGATTCGTTTACGAATATACATTTCTACGATATCGCTATAAAGATATTAATAATTTGTAAAAATTAAAAAAAAAAATAGCAAAAGCCTCCACTCGTGCACACAACACCCCCAGCGACTGGGCAGATTTATAGCCGGCCACCCAGCCACTGGGGTGTTGGGACCTTTCTTAAGCCCACGCATCTGTTGGCTCACATTCTGGGTCGCCTTGAACCCATTGCCAATTCCTCTATTAAGAGAAACCAGCGAAGTAAGACGAGCCTATGTGTGAATTTGGTTTCCGAAATTGCAAAGCTCTTAGGCAGAAATCTTTTAGGCCGGCACCGACCTTTAGCTACACAATTACATCGCCAAATACACTAATTGTGTAGCTCAAAGGTGCCGGCCTAAAAGATTTCTGCCTAAGAGCTTTGCAATTTCGGAAACCAAATTCACACATATGCATAGACTGCTACCATTAAACAGACGAGACGGACGTCATACCGGATCAACAACATAGCACACACGAGATGAGACCAATTGTTGTAAGGTCAACACACATATATATACTCATCAGTTTCCTATACAACATACAAATGGTGTGCATATTATAATTATTTATTAATACCTATTGGCGAAAGAAAACATGTGATGGTTCGTTATTTTGTTATTAATATAATTAATTTTATATTTTTTTTTAATAATTTAAAGATGAACACTCCCTATTATTACATAGTAATTAATTTATGTTGTAACGACAATGTTTCAATTACACGGGTTATGGCCCATGCGTAAATTGATAGCCGAGGTAAACAGAGCCGATAATTCTCAGTGAAAAACACATGTTGTATAGGTATGTAAATTTGTTTACTGCACCAATATAATTTTGAAAAAAAAAATTAGGAAAATTATAAAATTAAGAATTTTTTTTTTTTTTTTTTAAATTATTATTTTTATTTTATTTTTTTTTTAATTATTTTTTTAAATTTTTTTTTTTTTTTTTTATTATTTTATAATGGTGCTGTAACATTTCCTCCGACTTTATTTCCAAGTTTTACCCTAAATTTATCCCAATCAGTACACTCAATTTTTGGCATGGTGGCGCGCGCCTTGATCCTTATATCATTTTTTAATTCTTCATATCTCCCCATTTCTTCCACCACGGATTCAAACTCTAAATTTGATATTTTCTTATCGGCCAACGCTTTGGACACCATAACGTCGATGCTATTTTTCTTAGACCTAGCGAGAACGGATATTCTATCATGTTTTCTACTTTTTTTCTCGAGTTTTCCACCCGCCGCCCTAATTACCATACAAAGTGTTCCAGATAAAACGGTAATTCCACTCAAAACCCCTGCAAGTGGAAATCATTACAATTGTAGATAGCGTTGCAGCAGTCCCCGCCCCACACAACACAGAAACACTTGCCAGAACCGTACTAGATGCTTCAGCTATGTTTGCCGCGCGCCTATATTTATTAGAGTGTCTTTTTCTATTTGCACATTCTCTAACTAAAATATCTGCATAGCGACGATATTATTCAACCTAAAATCTGAACTTCTTTCGTTAATTGGATACAGTGTTGGTGGAGTGGTATTGAGAGTTGAATACAGTGTTGGTGGAGTGGTATTGAGAGTTGAATACAGTGTTGGTGGATCGGTAGGTTGACAATTGGAAGCGGTGATTCGTTCATAGTTAAATTTATTTCAATATATTAGTATTTACACAATAAGTTCAATTAACAATGAGACAATAGTGGAAGAACTCTCTGAGTCACCGATTTTCGTAACAAAGTTAATAACACTACCTTGGGAAAGTCTAATTCGATCATCACCGGAGAACGAAACCACCGTCGAACTATCTCCAGAGATTTTAGTGACTCCAACCCCCCGTTCTTCCCCATCTACTACAATATTTATCGCGACGCGCCCACAGGTTTACCATTAGCATTAACCGAGCAGACCGCCATTTGGATAACTTCACCTGCAGCTGTCATAGTGTATCCCCCATATTTATTACTCGCTTTGGCACCGAACGAATATTCATAGTGCCCCACAACCAATGGGCCCCGCTTCTCAGCCCAAACTGTTATGACACGTTTTGGTGTTTTCATTGTTTTCACTATTCCGGCAAGCGCATTGTTTGCGTTATATGCCTCAGTACGAATCTCATAAGAGGCCTCCTCAAGAGCTTTGGTCGCGGCTATACGATCATGTTTCAGTTTATCGGTTATTTTTTCATCTAGTTCAGTAAGTGTCGCTTCTCTGTTGATAGAGTCCTCTGAGCGCAACGCATCATAAGCCTCCGTAATGGTTGCCTGGTGGTCTTCTAAGGCTTTATCAATACCCGACCGGGTCTCTTTTTGAAATTCGGTTATTTTTTCATCTAGTTTAGTAAGTGTCGCTTCTCTGTTGATAGAGTCCTCTAAGAGCAACACCCTATAAGCCTCCGTAATATCCGCCTGGTGGTCTTCTAGGACTTTATCAATACCCGTTCGGACTCCATCAAGATCAAACCGGGTCTCTTTTTTAAATTCGGTTATTTTTTCATATAGGTCAGTAAGTGCCGCTTCTCTGTTGAGAGAGTCCTCTGAGCGTAACGCCCCATAAGCCTCCGCAATGGCCTCTTTGTGATCTTCTCGGACCCCCTCAACCCCCGACCTGGTCTCTTTCATAAATTCGGCTATTTTTTCATCTAGTTCGGCAAGTGTCGCTTCTTTACTGTGAGATTTCTCTAAGCGCAACGCATCATAAGCCTCCGCAATGGCCTCTGCAAGGTTAGACTGGTGGTCTTCTCGGACTTTATCAATACCCGACCGGGTCTCTTTTCGAAATTTGGTTATTTTTTTATCTAGTTCAGTAAGTGCCGCTTCTCTGATGAGAGAGTCCTCTGAGCGCAACACCTCATAAGCCTTCATAAGGTCCGCCTGGTGGTCTTCTCGTGCTTTCTCAATACCCGACGTGGCCTCATTCGAAAATCGATTATTTTCCCGTCTAATTCAGCAAGTGTAGCTCTTTGCTGAGAGAGTCTTCTAAGCGCAACGCATCATAAACCTCCGTAATGTCAGCCTTACGGTCTTCTCGGGCTTTATCAATCCCAACCGGGCCTCTTTTCTAAATTGTTATTTTTTTACCTAGTTCGTTTAGTTCCGTATGCGTTTCTTCACGACTTTGTGTATTCACAGCCAGGGCATATTCTCTAAGTTGTGATAGTAGACTCTTGTGAATCTCGTCCGTGGCCCTCGATATAGTTCTATTAATCAAGGCCTTTGTTTTTTGGGTAGTTAAAAAGTCGCCCTCTGTCGGGATGAATCCCCCTTCTGCAGGTTCCAAATTATTTGAATTTGTCACCCAATCGGAAGAACTACCTGGTCCGTATATACTCATAATGTTGATAATATATATTACGAACATGCGTTTAATTCTAATTTTCTTAAAATTAATTAATTTGAAATTTCTAGGACGACCGAAATCGGGTAATCGTTCTTCAACTCTCGCCCTTTATCATCAAGATATAAATCTTCAACTCGTGGATGTGTCCCGATTCCAAAACTTTCATCTCTGGGTGTGGGAAGTCTAACGTTACAGTCTCGCCATAGAAACAATCGCTGGCGGGCACAGTTTTCAGTAATGTGCTGGGGGATCCGTCTATCGTGTTGTACGATGTGTTCACCCGATCCAGGTGCACCCTGAGAGTTTTCGTGAAGGTGAAGTCCACCGGTTTATCACCGACGTACTCACCCGGGGTAAACACTCCTTTGTTTGAGGAGTATGTCTCTCTAAAACCGAGTTGTAATACCCAACCCGGGGAGACCACTACCTTATTATCACTGCTGATGGTCATTGTTGCGAGCCCGGTAGCATTCGATACTGTGAGGTTGATTATACCGTCAAGCTCTGAGTTGACGACATCTTTGAGCTGTCTTATTCCCCACAGTCCGTGAGGCAGCTTTACTTCTAATTGTAGTCCATCCTTCACATAGTAAAACCATTCGCTCTTCCCCACATTCTGCCATCCAACCGTGAAGGTGATTGATCTAAGGCCTACCCGGCGTTTTCCGCAGCAGTTGTCTATTAATTTTTGAAGTTCACAACTCCCTTTTTGAACATTAGTTATAGTAGCAAACATAATAATATCTTTCAATGGATACCAAAGCATTTAGCTTTAACTCTAATGTAAAGTACGCGGTCGGAGGTAAATACACACAAAAAGACGTTGTTAACCGCCTTGTACACCCAACCGTAACGGTTAGACCGGACAGTGGCTTTGCCACCAACTTCCCTAACATCTTTTGAACAATATAGGTTGCCCAAGATTACTACGATGGAGGTGGTAAACGGCTGGAAAGCAACACCGATGCAGTTTTGGCAGAACCAAATAAATTTCGCTGTATGGTGCGCAACAGCCGGGTGTGGAGTTTCATATAAAGACCATCTGACATCCAAGAATGTCATGCTCCGAAGTGTCTACAACTTTCACGTGTATTATACTATTAGGAGGATTCTCAAAGAACTAGGTATTTCACTACCTCAAGACGACGCCTGGGATCCATTTCCATTTCCACAATATAACCGTATGGCCTTTGAAAGACTGTGTAACGAATTTTACGTTTCAAAAGACGCGGACTGGAGACAGAAAGCATTTCCTACCAGCACCGGCCTCGGGGACGTTCTCATTCACGGCCAGTCCGGGAATTGGACACAGACTGATTTTAGACACGATCACTCCGGTGACCACATCGTCAGTCGGAACGCCGGGAATTTTGACCCCGCGACTATGACTTTCGGGACGGAAGTGTCTGGAGGTCGACACTGTGGCGTGTTTTCTTGTAAAATGTTACCTCCGAAACTGGCTCACGTCGATTACATACAGCAGGCTGCTGAGGTTCAGAACGCGTGGGGTACATTTATGTAGATACGGGTCTAGGGTTCACGCAGGCCGGGGTTACTCGCGTCAACGACTCCATTCGCACGTACGTCTGGGCCATTCTCGGCGCACAGAAACAAACTCGCAGTTCTATACTGGGCATGGGAACAGCGTTTGATGCACAAAAACAATTTTTTGGCACTTGTAGAGGACGCCATCTCAGCTAGGGTGGACCTGGAGAAGGCGATCCAGAATTATCAAGACGTTTTACAGATGTCCAGCACCCCAGTAGACTATGTATTTGGAATAGGTCTTTATATGGCGCCGAGCAATATGATACTACGAGACGACCCGGTTGACGGTTACAATAATCATATCGTAATCGCCACCGCCAATCAAAAAATCGGCCACAACGGTAACGTGAACACGGATATCATCAAGCGCACCCCCAACAGTGGAACCGATTTCATAAAACACAAAATGGATACACCTCCCCCAATTCGTAAATCGAACCCAGTACCCCAATTCGTAAATTGGATGCACCATCGAGTTCCATCAACAGACCAATCGCGATTGGAGAAACACCAATCATCAACAATGTTGAAATTGGAAGCACAACACACGAGGAGGAGAAATTGGGTCTCGTCATCGCCCTCGTGGCGATCGGATTATTTACGCTTTGGTTGTAGGAACTCTCTGACAGAGAATAATAGGAGACCGGCGATTGCCACGATTAAAGCCCAGGTATTTTTGGCTAGCCATCCGGCCGTTTTTGATAATATAGATAGCAAGTAAGAAACGATACTTCCGATCAGTCCAGGTAGTGCGGCAGCCGCCTTTCCAGCTAATTTAGCTAGAAGACTGGCGAGGGCTTTTAGTTGTTTTTTTATCCACTCCTTGGCTCCACCGGATAGGAGAGGGTGCTGGTGCTGGTGCTGGTGCTGGAGCGGGTGGTGGCGCCGCACCACCAGTGAAAGTTAGAACTATGGTCGATATAGTCATGCCGATAGCAACGAGGATGCTTGCTATCGTGACGCCCTGCTCTCTGAACAGAGTGCGAAGACGCTCACCGAGTGTCGTCTCCTCGTGCAGGACCCTCGAGATTGATTCGCGGATCCGACTTATTTGTGTGCGGAGAGCCTCACGGTTAGCCGAGGCGGCCTCCAAGCGAGCTTCTCTTTCATCCCGCAAAGACCGCAGGAGTTTGTTGATCCGCTCGGTAGATTCTCTATCGTCACCGGCTTCCTCCAGTTTTCTTTCTTCTAGCGCGATATGTTCATCCAGCGCCGTGAGTTTGGAGAGGTTAAGGACCAGTTCGCCCGGACCGTTTGTAGAGCCTTATCGAGTCCACGGAGTTCTCGAAGAGGTAACGGTGGGTCATCGTTGAGTATTTTTCCCAATTGTGATTGGACGCTGAACGTGGTATCCATAGTGTTAATAACGTCGGTGGCTATTTGAGGGACCTCGCTGAGCTCGACCGTTTCTATCGCGGTGGCCGTCTTCGCTATAGTTTCGTCGGTAGACTTTAGGGCCTCTACAGCGCGGGCCGGTATAATTGTTTTACCCCTCTTCCAATCCGTGAATCCTAGTTCGTCCCTTATGAGTTCTCCACCGCCCCGGTATCCGGCAATGGTGTTTAGTGATAGTGGTTTTCCGGTCCTCCCGTTAACTAATTGGACAGTTAGTGCTGCTCTTAGTCGCAATTTACCGCTCATAAATTTGAACTTGGAGTAGTCGCGACCGACAGAGGGGACCAGACCTTTTTCTCTGCGGCCAAATTGTTGTAGTAGTCGTTTACAGCTCCCTCAAGTAATTCCTGACTTTGACTAGTGGTAGCGTCACCCAATTGTGATTGGATTGGAACTGGAGTTTCTATGGTGGGTGTCGTGAGGGAATCCTCGAAGTTATCATCATCACCATCGAGGTAATCGTCTCTTTCGATTTCATCCATGTAATCAGCCATATTTATAATTTCTTAAAATTAATTATGTATTAAA